>APFE030543780.1:42644-59263 GCA_000404065.3 Pinus taeda
AAATTTTTTTTTTTTTGTGTAAATCAGATAGTTATATTATATAACAAGATAGAGTACAAAAATTCTGCTAATGCAGATGGACATCTGGGACAGATTAACTAACAGGACTGAGTAGACTGAAATACCAAGGGCACACCACGCAGGGCGGCAGCGACCAACTTTATTTGCAAATACCCTGAGGGTCGTTACATAGTAAACCGATACATTGACATAGATAAAACCAGAGAAATCCAAAAGGATCTGAAGACCTAGAATAGAAGACAAAAGAGCAGAGGGCGAGTCTAGATGTGCTTGCCCATCAGACTGATGGTGTCCAGGCCCATTTGAGCAACATGGGATTTAACTCTAGCTTGCATGGCATTGAGAATATTGTCGTCCTGCTCCGGTGCATTTGAAGTCTGAGTAGAACAGGGTCCCTGGTTGATGGTGTCTTTAAGCAGCCTGCAGAGGAGAGTGAGCTTGCGGTCCACGACTTGGATGGCGTCCTGAACCCTGGTAATGCGGCCGTCCAGAGTGTTGTTGAAGTCCAAGATTTTAGCCATTTGCGCGTCAGTCAAGTTCACTTCCGTGATGATCTTTGGCCTCTCCTTTTCCATGGCTTCCAGTGCTTTGGCTATCAGCTTTTTGATACGCCAGCTTTCCGCCCTGGTGCGCACGAACTAAGTGGCCCTTTTAGCTGGGGTTCCTGGATCATGCAGCCAGTTTACCTCTGCCGCGACCTCCTCCTCAGTTCGACCTTCTTCTTCCTGTTTAACCTTATTCTCCAGTTCCTCCACTTTGCGCTTATTCTTGGCCGTGGCTCTGGTTTCATACCCTTTCTTTGCTTCATGGAGGTCCTGAATTGCTGCCGCACAACGGCTTCCACTCCCATCCATGACTTCCCTGTTATGCCTTCCCTCACTATACCGATTCTCGTTGGCAGTATTGTTATCACCCGTCACAAGAGCCGAAGTGGTATGAACTGGGTTGCGATGTCTTGCTTTATAGCGTTTTCGATTGTGAAATCGCCTGCAGGTAATGGCTGTCCCACTTAAGCTATGGGTACTGCTGCCATAATTGGAAAATCGGTTCGCACAGACGAGACCAAGGCAGGCAGAATCCGAGAGGAGGTGGCTGCTCATGCCTTGATTGCCTTGATGCCAAGTAAGCTGTACGATGGAAGGATCATGACGGTGATTGGAAGTTGCGGAGGTACTCTGTATATTAGCCTGCTGATTTCCCCTGTTCCGAATGTCCAGTCCCTTACCTGCATTAAGGTTAGTATTAAATGTTCTGGGAGCCTTGCCTTGCATGATCCTGCCCGAGGTGACGGATTGGCTGGTATTGCTACAGTCGTTTCGATCACTTGAACCGTAACTATCGATGCTTGTGCTGACATGTCGCCGCCGGGTAGTGCCCTGTCCTTGACACCCTGTCATACCATCACTGAGGTTATGATTAGTGCTGATGCCGATGTGTTCCTTCTCCCGGTGCCTGGTGCTGGGGCCGTCACCCCTTATGAGGAGTCGACGTGGAAATTGTCCTTTTCCGCCAGCTATTCGCATTTCACCTTGAGAGTAGGGCATTCTACGTCCTGCTAACAACTGTTCGTGATGAGGTGCGGGGTGTCAGCTCCGTGGTTTTCCAGGAAATCGGCCACGCCATTTGCCTTTCTCCTGATAGATTGGAAGACAGTGCCTTTCAGATCTCCAATCAATTCTGCTATGCTCTCAGTTGCCTTCGCCAGTCTCCAGTGTTTAGTGACTTTGCTGGTTTGAGTTCCTGCTTGGAGGCGCTTAGCTGCTAAGATTGCCAAAGAGGAATCCCCCTCTACTATGAAGTTACCCTGTCTGCGGGACCTAAGAACCTTCAAACCTTGCTCCATTGCTGCAAATTCCGCTTCATTGTTCGTACATTCCCCCAACGATCTGCAGAAAAATGTGGATAATGTCTCCTTTGTGATTACGTATGACTCCGCCGATACCTGCAATGCCCGAGTTACCCCTCGAAGCACCATCAAAGTTCAATTTGAGACAGGCTTCAGGAGGTGGTTGCCAACTGTGGATTTGAGATGAGGTGCGGGCGTTATGACCTCCGGGGGGGCAGCTACTGAAGGCTTCCAGTTGAAATGTCTTTAAGATACGTAAGTCCTTTCCCGTTGGTTTATCCGTTGGGTCGATTTTGCATTTTGCCTGAACCAGCTGTTTGATGTTGATTAAAATAGATTCTTTTGCGCATTCAATACTTCGAGTTTCTTGTGTAAAGACTCGTCTATTCCTTTCTTTCCATATAGTCCATGTAATGAAACCTGGGATGCATTTCCAAATGCTGCTTACACTGTTCATACGAGAGAAATTTTTCCTCCAATTGGTAATCGACTCCTGAATGGAGTCCCTGTTTCGATCTGTGTCTTCCAAGATTGCTTCCATCCATAGCCATAACTGGGAAGCCCATTCACAGGAGTTGAAGAGGTGATTCATCATTTCCTCCTCCTGTAGACACATGTGGCATTTTGAAGGTCCCTGAAATCCTTTTCTTCGTAAGTTCTCCCAAGTTAGAGTTTTCTTCTGCATAAGAAGCCACAGGAAGGTACGAATTTTTGGCCATTGAAAGTTATCCCAAATTTTGTCGGCCCAAGGAACTGTGTCAGGATATTCTACCTATTCGATTATGCTCCTTGCTTCTTTAAGCGAGAATTCCCCGTTGCCTTTCGGTCCCCACCTGAGCTTGTCATCCTCAGCAGCAATTCTAATCTTTCTTTTGCGAATTTGTTGGTTTAGATCATGGATAACATGTTGAGGAAAACCATACTGGTCTGGATCGAAAGCTTTCCATTCTCTCCATTCCGGGTCTTCACTGGAAGAGTTCCAGTAGTGGTTGACTCTGTTGTGGCCCTCTGATTGGAAGGCTAACATTAGGGGTAGGAGGGCAGGAGATTCTAATTTTGGGGTTTGCTGCCAAGCATCTTCCCAGAAGAGAGCTTGAGTTCCATTACGAATTTCCCAGAAGCAGTAATCCTGGATGATGCTTCTGTTAGCTTGGGCGTGATTCCAAATGGGGGATTCATTGGGGTTATCCTGCAATCTTATGAGATCCTGATTGCTGCTGGTCGGCCTGTATTTCTCCTTCCAGTGTTCAGCCCAAGGGAGGTTAGTGTTTGAAATCCATTTCCACCAGATTTTGGCTCCGCAAACTCTGTTGGTAATAGAGGGATCAACCAGATTCAGGCCTCCCCTATTCTTAGGTCTGTAAAGTTTTTTCCAAGCCATCAGCGACCATTTCTTCTTTTCACTATTTCCACTCCAAAGGAAGGAACGCTGAATGCTTCTTATTTGATCTAGGACTCCCTTTGGAGCGGGAAGGATTGAAAGCATGTACTGTGGAATGGCTTGGAGGATTGCTTTTGTGAGCACCAGTCTGCCTGCAAAATTTAGAGCTCTGTTAGTCCAGTGTTTGCATCTCCTTTCCATGCTGGCCAGGATTTTCTCCCAATGAGCCTTCTGCCAAGGTTTGAGAGTGAGGGGGGCACCTAGATATCTGGAGGGTAAGGAGCCTATTCTGAACCCCAGCAGTCTGGAGAGATGAGATTGAACCGCGTGATGGGTATTGAAAAAAAAGATGGTCGATTTGGAGAAGTTAATCTCCATACCCGAGGCTTTGCTAAAGAGGTGGAGAATGTCCTTGTACGCAATAGCTTCTTTCACTGTGGGAGTGCCATGTAGCATTGTGTCATCCACGAATTGTTGATGCGTGGTAGCCGGGCAGGACCTGATGGGCTGCAAACCTCTGATCTGGCCTTCATCTTTTTTCTTGACAATTAATCTGCTTAGGCCTTCCATAAGCATGACAAACAGGAAGGGGGAAAGAGGATCCCCTTGTCTTATGCCTCTTGAAGGGCTAAAGGGCGTGGAGGGAGTGCCATTTACTAGAATCGAATATCTTGTTGATTTGATAAGCTCTAATACCCATTTGATCCAGGGCTGACTGAAGCCAAAAGCTTTTAATATAGCTTCCAGGTAAGTCCAACTCACTTTATCATACGCTTTGGATAGGTCCAACTGCATTAGCATACCAGGTACTTTCCTTGAGTGGAGAGAATGTATCATTTCCTGGGCGAGCAAAATGTTGTCCAGAATCTGCCTGCCTTCCACATAGCCGGATTGTTCCTGAGAGATGATGCCCGGGAGTATCATCTTCAGCCTATTGGCGATAACTTTAGATATGATCTTATATATAACATTGCAGAGGGCTATGGGTCGGAATTTTTTCGGGGTGTTGGCCTCCTCTACTTTGGGAACTAGAGCTATAAAGGTTGAATTTAAAGATTTAAGTATAGTTTTAGATCTTCTTGAGTCCTCCACAATTTCCCAAATATCGTTCTTGACAATTTCCCAGCAGACTTTGTAGAAATTGATGGTGAATCCATCTGGACCCCGCGCTTTGTCATTAGGCATGCTCCTAATTGCCTCCTCCACCTCTTCCATAGTGATCCTTTTCCTTAGGGACCAGTTCTGCTCCTCTGTGATTAAGAGGGGAATGGCACTGGTTATTTCCTGAATGGCTGCCTCCCTATTGACACTTGGTTCCTGAGCTATGTTACTGAAGTGATTTGAAAGTAGCGCCGAAATATCATTGTGATTTCTAAGGATTTCTCCTTCACTGTTCTTCAGTTCTAGGATCTTGTTGGCATTCCTCTAATCTATTGCCGACCTGTGAAAAATTTTTGTATTTTGCTCTCCTTCCTTTAACCATAGCACCTGAGATTTCTGTCTCCATAATGTTTCTTCCTGCTTGCATCTGGTGTGCCATTGCTGAGTTAACTCTTTCTCTTGTTCACAGGAGTTCTCATCTCTCCTGCCTGCTATCCCTTCTATGTGAATTTGTTCCAGTTTTTGCTCTATGGTTGCTTTATCCTGAAAAATATTCCCAAAAACTGTATGGTTCCAATCTTTTAATTTCAATTTTACGTTTTTGAGACGTTTTTGCAATTTAAACATCTTGGATCCTTCTTCAGCTAAGGGTTCAGCCCACAATTTTTCCACCATGGTAAGAAAATTGGGGTGTTCTATCCAGAACTTCTCGAATCTGAAGGGTTTGTTCATGGGGGTTCCTGGAACCTCGATGATAAGGGAGATCGGCCAGTGGTCGGATCCTCCACTGGGAAAAATGCTTGACTCCATATTTCTCCCATCTAGTAATACATTCTCTGAGATGAGAAAGCGGTCCAGTCTTGAGGAGATTAGATTTTCACCACCCCTCCTATTGTTCCAGGTAAAGCTACCTTGCTTTGGGAATACATCTACTAAATTTGCATTGTCGATGAATTCTTTAAATTGTTCCCCATCCCGATTGAGCTTCCGGAGCCCCCCCTTTTTTCTCCATGAGGGAGGTGATCATATTGAAATATCCTCCCAAGATACAATTTGCTCTAGGGTGTCTTTCCATGAGTTTCTTCAAGGAGTCTAGGAAAACAAGTTTATCATCGAACCTCTGAGGACTGTAGATATTAATGCAGAGGAAAGAGGAAGAATTACCTATTAGAAGCATCTCCATGGCCAGGTAGTTCTTGCTTGCTTCTGCTGCGACTAGCTGGTATCTCCTGGTATCCCAGAAAGTTGCTAAGCCTCCTTTGCGTCCTTTGCTCTCTATCTCTAAAACCTCAAAGTTTCTACTTAGTTTGAGTCGTAATTTTTCAGTGAGGATTTTGTTGCATTTTGTCTCTTGTAAAAACATCATATTAGGATTATTTTTCTCCATCTGTCTTTTTAGAAGTCTTTGTTTGCTTTGACTGCTCATACCTCTTGCGTTCCAGGAAATAATCTTCATGATTAAACAGATTTAAAGAAGGACGGGTACTCACTTAACTGCTTGATCTGCCCCGCATTGATCAACATCTCCCCCAGGTCCTGCAAGTGTTCTCCATTTGTTTTGCGTCCTCTTCGGCGTTTGTTTACTGAACCAGAGATTTTGCCTAGGGCTATTCTGTGTTGATTTTTGCCTCCTTTAAAGACGCCGAGTTTGTGCTTCTGTTTTTCCATGATGTCTTTTTGTCGTGCTATGAAGAGGTCCTTGACCCTTCTTATCTCTTCTTCTGACGCTTTTTCAATCCCTTCAGTTTTCCATTTGTCCACCAGAGCTGATAAATCTAACCCTTCCATAGCAAGTGTTTCATCTAACTCCTGATCTTCACTCCCCGCTTCACTAGTTACCATCTCTGTCTCGAAATCCGACTCCTCTGTTCTGTCTTGCATTTGGACTTCACCGCTGGGCATCCCGGTTTCTTTGCCTTCCGCTTGGGGGTGTTCTTGTCCTACTTGCTCTGTTTCTCTGTCGGTTGTGTTCTTTTTTTCCTCTGAGTTAGTCTCTTGGTCCAGATATTCAAAGGGATTGTTGAAGAGATTCTTCCTTGTGTCTCCTTTGATATTCCTTCTTTTGTTGGCCCTCTGCCTGTGCTTTGGTTTGATAAAGTCGTTTTTGGCTTTGTTGTTCTGGGTTTTGTCTTCTTCTGCTTCCTTCTGGTTCAGAGGGCAGTCTCTCATCAGATGCCCATGTTCATAACACTTTTGACACCTGAAAGGTATGTGCTCATAATCTAATGCTTGGAAGTATTCCTCGTCCCTGTACTCCAGCCAGACTCCTTCATGAAGCGCTCCAGAGACATCCATTTCAACACAAATTCTTGCACAGGAAGTATATCTTTTTTGCAGGGTGGCTTCTGAGGCTTTGACAAACTTCCCGAGCTTGTTCCCTATTTGCTTCAGGGCGCTCAACCCCCAGTAGTCAATCGGGAGAGAAAAGAGTTTTATCCAGACTGGGACGCGGGTGAAAGATTCTTTTTCCGGGGCAAAGTTCGGCTGCCAGGGTCTCATGTATAATCCTGCTGAGGCTAGAAAATATGGGCCCCCCTCGAAAACCCTGTCTTTGTCTTCAATGCTTGTGAAAACTACCGTGAAGAAACCTCTTGCTCCTAAATGTAGCTACACATCTCCTTTAGGTTTCCACATCTGCCTTATCCATTGGCAGAGAGTTCTCTCCGTTGGCCAGATTCCCATGAATCTGCAGATGATGGCATGTTCAGCCATGTGCTCCCTATAGGTTTGTATATCCGGGTCAGAGATAATCACCCGTAGGCTTTCATTTTTCTTTGGCTTACAGGTGCTGCTGGTGGCCCGAGTCTTGTTGGGGTTAGTGTTGATCTCCCCCTCCTTTTCCGATTGCCTTTTGTTGCTGTCGTCTTGTTCTTTGTCTGTTTGTGGGTCCGCTTCCCTCTCTACCGCGGGCTGAGTTTTCTCCGCAGTGTTCTCTTGATTGTTGCCCTTATTCTGTTCTTCTGAAATTCTGACTTCTGCAGAGAAGACAGTCTTGTCAGACATCATTGGTGTCTTTTCCTTCTTGTTTCTACTGTTCATCCTTGAACTATTCTGACCCTCTATTCTGACTCCTTCCTTCATGTTCTGCATTCGTTTTTGCAGGATGACCTGTTTGAAAGTAGGGGTCCCACTGGACCCCTCTGCTCCCATCCAATTCGACAGCAGACGCCCCTTTCGAAACAATGCTACCAGTCTTGATCTTTGGTGCTCCAGGCCTGTAACAGTGCTGCCAGTCTTGATCTGTGGTGCGCCAGGCCAGAAACCCTAGCTCGCCGCCATCGCTCTCCTCGTCTCTTTACAAAACATATTTCAGTAAATATAATTAAATTAATAATTAATTAAAATTAAAATAATTAAAAATAATTAATTATTTAAAATAAATTAATTAAAATCTAAATTAATTAAATTAATTAAAATAAAATAGAATTAAAATACGAATAATTAATAACAAATATATTTTAAATATAACCATTAACCCCTAATGAAAAAATAATAATTCCATAATAATTTTGAAATATCACAAAAATACAATTAAATTTACAAAACATAAAGAATAATTATATTAATTCTATCACAATTTTAAAACAAATAGAGCAATAAAAAATAATTTAATAAATCCTAATATTAGTCGGCTAAGCATATTATACATTTCTATATATTCTTAAAATACGAAATCATTAATACAAATATAATTAATATAACCATAACCCTAATGAAAAAATAATAATTCCATAATAATTTTGAAATATCACAAAACTACAATTAAATTTACAAAACATAAAAGAATAATTAAATTAATTCTATCACAATTTTAGAACAATTAAAAGTAATTTAAAACTCCTAATATCTGTTAGCTAACCATCTCATACATCTCTATATATTTGGAAAAATGAGACCAGTCTTTCAATAATTCTTTCACATCCTGAAGATGAACCACTGTTGTTGGTTCAAAACGTCGATAAAAAAGAAACCAAATGCGATGGATCTGGAAGATAATCTACATAATCATGAGATTCACAGAAACCTCAAAGACGAAATGACTAATTGTATGCATCAATCTAAAGGACTTAGTCTTAATTTTTGGGCAAAAGCAATTAACTGTGCAAATTACATAGTAAATTGCACTCCTACTAAGGTTTTAAATAATATCACTCTAGAAGAAGCATGGAGCTAAATTAAACCAGATGTAAGTCACTTTCGTGTTTTTGGAATTGAAGCATGGGCCCATATTCCAGATGAGAAACATAAAGCTTTAGAACCTAAGAGTGAAAAATGTATTTTTGTTGGATATTCTGAAGACGTCAAAGGATATAGACTTATTCCACTTAAGTCCAAAAATGTTATCATTAGAAGAGATGTAAAGTTTGCTAAAAATATATCGGCCTACGAGCCTAGTTCGGCGGATGTGCCACATCTCTCTATCCCTTCTACTTCTGAAAATATTTATTCTTCATATGATGATAGCGAGGATGACAATCCTCCCCCACCTTCTCAGTATCCTCCTTCAACTCCTAATCTTCCAAAATGTTTTTGTGTTACTCAGGATGCAGCAGGTGCTCTTGAAGGTGATCCTACAAATCAGTGTCGCACTCGTTCTCAGTTTGATAGAGCCTCTTCTTTACTGGCTCAAGCTCCAGCGAATTACGATCCTGAAACCTTTTACAAAATCTTCAAGCCATCCAGATTGGGACGTAGCTATGAATGAAGAATATTATTAATTATTGGAAAATGATACATGGGATCTTGTTCCTCTTCCAAAGGGACAAATACTTGTTAAATGAAAATGGGTTTATAGAAGCAAGTATGGACCAGATGGAAAGGTTGATAAACTTAAAGCTCGTCTTATTTCTAAGGGTTTTTCACAAGTTTAAGTCATTGACTATACTAAAACCTTCTCCCCTGTTGCCAAAATGAACTCTATCTGTGTTATGCTTTCCATTGCTGCCTCTTTCAAATGGGAAGTCCATCAGATGGACGTTAAATCTACCTTTCCGCATGGGGACTTGCATGAAGAAATCTATATGGAACAACCTCCTAGATTTATACAACCAGACTCCAGCCTTGTATGTCATCTTAAGAAATCCATTTATGGTCCCAAGCAAGCCCCTCGGGCTTGGTATGCCAAAATGGATAGCTTCCTTTTAGATACTGGCTTTTTAGGTGTCATTCTAACAATACTCTCTACACCTAGAAAGTGGGTAAGTCTCGTATCATTCTTGTTCTTTATGTTGATGATCTTATCCTTACTGGTATTGATCCCAACCTTATAAACCATGTGAAGTCCAACCTTAAAAATTAGTTTGAAATGATAGACTTAGGACACTTGCATTATTTTCTTGATCTTCAAGTCTTGCAATCCAAGGAAGTTATTTCCATTTCCCAGTCCAAGTATGACTGTGATCTTTTATGCCACTTTCACATGGAATACTGTAAGCCATCCCCTTATCCCTTTTCGTTTGGAGCGAAAATTTTAGTCACTTTTACTTCCCCTAAAGTTGATGCTACCTTATAATGTCAACTTGTAGGAAAAAATTTGTATCTGACCCATACTCGTCCTGACCTTTCCTTTGTTGTTTCCCTTATTGCTCGGTTTATGCAAAACCCACATGAAATTCATTGGAAAGAAGCTAAAATAATACTTCATTATGTTCAAGGTACAATTCAGTTTGGGATTCATTATAGTGCAGAAGCATCCCCTCTATTGTTTGGTTTCACTCATTCCGATTGGGCTGGTGACCTTTATGATCAGAAGTCTAGTACAGGTTATGTCTTCACTCTTGGCTCTGGACCTATTACATGGGATTGCAAGAAACAAAGTGCCATTTCTCTTTCTTCATCAAAAGCAGAGTATTGTGACACCATAGAAGCTAGTAAGGAAGCCTTGTCGCTTTGTCAGATCCTGTCAGAGTTTGGCTTTCAGCAGCAGCATCTGACTACACTTTGGTGTGGTAATCAAAGTTCCATTCAACTATGAAAAGGTCTAGTCCAACATCAGTGTAACAAACACATTGAAATACACATGCACTTCATCAGAAAGCTCATTCATGACCATGTTCTTGAAGTGCAATATTTTTCAAAACATGATCAAGTTGCAGACATCTTTACAAAGGCTCTCATAGAGGCGAAGTTTACTAAACTTTGATTTATGGTTGGAGTTTAGGAAGTTGTCACTAAGAGGGGATAGGCTCTAATGCCTCCTTCCTTCTCCTATTGTGTCATATTTGTACATCCTTCAATCTTATCCCAAGTTGTTCTTAAGGGGAGATGTTAGGATATTCTGACACATAGGAAATAGTTAAGTATAACTTGATCTTGTGTAGAATTAGTTAAAGTGTGTCTTTTACTATCTACTTCTCTAACATACAATCCAATGGTCACGATATACATTAAGTGATATGATGGTTCATTCTCTCCTCGATGTTACCGACACTTGATCCATGGATTAACACTCGATTGGTCCATGATCTCTATTTAAAGAGCATGGAGGGTCATTTGTAAGGTGACCGTTCATGAGAGAAGCTTATGTAAATTTTATTTATTTTATTAATAAATTGCCTGAAGTGGTCATGTTGGCTTAGGCCATGGACTGATTCCCTCTTTGAGGGTTTTAACCACGTCAAGAATACTAGTGTATTGATCTGTGATCTATTTGTGAGCGATGTCCTTTGGTGTTTTATCTGAGGAACTTACCCTGTAAATTACTACAATTGTCGCAACCAACTTGGCCTTTGTAGGTGCTACAAAGTAAAACACAAAGTATTTGATGGATGAGAACAAACAGGTTGAAAAGAACTTACAGGGTGTGAAGCAAGAAGTTAAATAGCTCCCAGCATAGGTCCAAATTGCATCTCTCGTGCAAGTATATCTAGAAAAACTTAAGGCAACCATACTTGGTGAAGTATTGACATTGGGAGAAACCATGTGGAGCCTGTATCAGGAACTTTTAAGCATGCATAAAGTAGTTGTTTGCTTGCATGACATGTAATATAGGTATAAGGATAATGCTAAAGCCCTAAAGGTTCTCCATAAAACCATTGCTGCCATGCAAGAGTCATAAAGGGGAGATGAACAATCACCCCCCTTTTCTTATAAATATATCCTTGTAACTCATGTAAAGGGATTTTGGGACCCAAGTTTTTGGCTAGGATTTTAGCTTAGAATTAGGAGCTTGTGAGTTTGTTGAGAGCCTTGGATTCTCCTTAGCATAGATGGAGTATAATTATTTGGAGGATTAGGTGTAGACTTCGTGTTCCACTATTGGATTGGTGGTTCATCAATGGTATATGTATGTTTGGAACTTTCACTTTAATAAAAGCTCAGAGCTGGCACATTTTCATGCATATGTTGTGAATATAGTAGGACAATTCTTGTTATGTTTGCATTATATGTTATTTCAATTACGATAACACTTTTGAAATATTTTGTTTGCATTAGTACAAATCTTTTTGAATTCATGTTGTTGTTTATTTCCATTATGGTTAACTTGTGAACTATTTTGCAGGATAACTTGTGATTTATTGTATGCTCGTGTGTTCCCTTCAAGTTGTGTACTATTACAGGCTTCTAAGGGGATCACTCATTTCCCCTCATCTATCAGGACCTTCATACATTGCACTTGAGCCTCTGCAGAGTTAGACACTTGTTCACCAAAGTCACGAATACACCACTCTACGCGTTATTGCAACCAAAGCACATTATTAAAACCCACTTCTTCGGCAACCGGGTTGTATTTTGGATGGGGATTCTACTCAAAAAGGTGTGAGGTATAATTGGAACTTCATATTGGGGAGAACCCCTGAATCTTGGCGGGTCTAGAACCATCAAAATTTCTAGTGCTAGAAGGAGGTCCAAACGACAAGCTAAGCTCGTGAAGTCAATTTGAACTTTTCTTATCTTTAATGGCTTCTTCCCACATCTTAACCCCGAAATGGTTTTCCAGAATCACAAATATGAAAGTGGTCATGGGAATAATCAATGATTTGTCGAATCTGAAATTTGATGGCGAGGGTGGAACAACCATTCTCGAGCATAATGCTCGCTTTCTTGAATTTTGCACTAAGCACAATATTCATTGTGATGATGTTGCTTGCAAGTTGTTTATTCTCACATTTAAAGAGCGCATCAAAGAATGGTGTTACACATTTCAAACCACTTCTATACACTCTTTTGAACATCTTTTCAAAGAGCTCTACCTCATGTTTGAAAGGTATGATTATAAATTTGTTTTTAAGAAAATCATGCATTTAAGAAAAGCACCTGGTTAATCTATTAATGATTTTCATGATCACTTTATTCATTTATGTTTTGATTTTTTAAGATGATATTGATTGGAAGTTAGTGAAATATAATTTCTAATTTCTTATTCATATTTTGATGAATCCAAAAGAATATGAATCTTTCAAAAGTATCCCAACACATACTAGTTATGGAGCTCCCTAATTCTACGATGAAGGAAGTTTTTGTTCCATGTTACTCTTGATCTTCTTCTCTTCAAACAAGTCCATTTACAAAGATTGAGGTTAGAGAGATTGAGACTCTATCTGTTTACCTCCCACCATCTTCTCCCACCTCACATATTCAGAATTTAAATGCAAGTTTCAACTGTGAATCTAATTTTTGTGGTGATGTTCTTTCTCCTCGCCCTCCATCTGTTGGTTCCTTTGGTCCTCCCGATTGTGAGTTGTTATGTTCACCAATTTCAATTTTGTTTCTCATGTTCATGAGTATCAACTTCAGGATGGAGTTAGTGTTGACAAGCCAACTTGCAATATCATTTACGATGATTATGTGTGGGATTCTATTTCTGAATAAGAATCTGTGATGAAAGCTGATCTTTCTACTTTTTCACCTCTCCCTCGTTATCTTGACATCTTCCTCAATTCTGTTATGTAAAAATTAGTTAGATTAGGTTATTATTAAATATTAGTTAAATTAGATGAAAGGGCACCATCATAAGATCATGCCCTTTCCCCAAAGGGTGTTCCTGACGGTATATAAGCCAACCTCCCGCAATTGTAATATCATCATCTGTAATTTCATCTCTTAATAAAATACTTATATATATAAAATTCTACGTATCAGGCATTTTCTGTTTCAAATTTTGTCATACCTGTTGAATCCTTTGAAGAATTAGTTTTTGACAATGTTAACTCTGATCATACCCAGAATTCATGGAATGTTAACTTTTCATTAAACATGTAGAGGAAGAATATTCCTTTTCAGATCTTTCCCATCAATCATTTGATCATTCTGAAGGAGAAAAGGATGAAATTTATTGTTTTCAATCTTCCCCTCTCTACGATTTGTTCAATAAAAAGGATGTCGATGTTTTCAATGTTGAACTTTATGATCATGGATGTCATGATCTATTTATTGGTTCAACTAGTCATGACTCTATATTTTCTACTGTTGATATTTCTAAGCCACTGGTCTTTGATGATCTACGGTCTAATGTATTAGAACTACCTCAAGATGTTGAGGCACTTTATCCTGAGCTGATGGCTATGTCAGTTTCTCACAATCTTGATGTTAATCCCAATTGTGATCAGATTAGTCTTGCATCTTTCAAGGATCCTCATCATTTGATCGTGCAAATTAAAAATCAATCCTTTCCACAATATTTGTTTCCTCCATTTGTTTTTCACGATGATATCACCTAATCATTGGAGGAATCATACCTAGAAAGCTCATTTTTGAAATGGAAGTTTTTCACCTTATTTATGTTTTCTGAGTTTAGAAGTTTGAAGGGATTCACTCCCATGTTATCTTGTTGTGATCTGTGTAAACACCATCATGCATCCGTTGATTTTTTGTTTATTTTTTTTAATGCATGCATTTTCACTCTTCGAATTTTGCGAAACGTATCAATTAATCTTTATTGTTTGTTGTTATTCTTGAATATATTTCTTAATATGGATTCCCTCCCCTATATAGGTCATCCTATGTATCGGTGCTTGCACTCGAAATTTCATTTTATGTAATCCTGGTCTATTCTCATTTAGTTTAGGAGTAGGAGTAGTTTCTTTGTTTTCTTTTATTTTGATTTACTTTCCAACCAGCTCTTTTCTCTCCTTTCATCGTAGGATAATTTCTGCATGAGACCTTGTTTGGTTTCCACAAAACGAATGGTGAAGTTCGAGAGGAAATTGTGCTACTACCAATGATTTGTTATTTTTTTATTCCCTCTCTTTGCATGGATCTTGCACCTTTTAGTCAATCATACCCTGATGGAAAATACACTTTTTTGGAGAAAACCATAGTGGAATCACAATGCTTAAATATTTAACTAGTACCACGTACTCTAATCATTCTTATAACTGTTAGGTTTCATATTATCAACTAAGTCGAGTAGAGTAAGGAGGGGAGGAAACTTTAACAAGTGAACTGCATTTCAGAGGTGTATAGATATCCTTCTCTAAAGGGACAACCTCTACTACTCTCAATAAGTGTGGATCCCTCTTACACCTCATTAAATTAATAAGTACCTATGAATGGTTCTTTGAACAAAAAGAGAAAAAATAATAAATGACAAAAGAAGAGAAAGGATTCTTGCACAGAGAGATGAAGCAAGCAACTCCCCATCCCCAATTGAAACAAATGAGTTTGACTTTCCTTTGTAGTATGTCTTTGATGAAGAGAATGATAGGGACTATATCTTTAATGTAAGATAAGTAAAGAAGCTATGCTGATCAATGAGCTAAAAAAAATTCCTTGAAGAGTTAGACTTGTTTTACATGAAGTAAGACCTATAGAGAGTTGGAGCTCTACCAGTGTGGCTCCAAGTGTTGTAGCTGCTACAACCACCCTCCAAAAATTGTCCCACACTTTGATTTTAGAGCCTCCCTTATGTTCACATGATCTTATCATTTACTTATCTCAAGTTTTCATGTTATGATCAAGGATTATCTTTCATGCAATTCTTCTGATGTGTTTTTTATCCCGATTTGATACCTTTAAGACACAAGCTATCTCTTGACTTGAATTTGTAGCATTTATAGTTTTCCCTCCATAAACTCTGCAATCTTGGGAGGTAGGTTAGCCTTGAGGATAAGAATTGTGCAATCCGGAAAGGTAAGCCAACCTTCAGCTCACAAACTACATAATTTTGGGAAACATCCTAACCTTAAGCTCATAAACTATGCTAATCATCCATTCATATTAGAAACTATGCAATTCATTGAGTCAAGAAGTTGCCTAATGGTTAGGAATTGTGAAATCCTTCTTGGTAGTGTGAATGGTCGATTTCCTGATAAAAAAAAAAAAAAATTAATCCCTAGAAAATAGAGGCTAGATAATTAGTTTCCCAAAGGATGACACAAATTGTTATTTTTGGATTTTCTGCCAAGTGTTTCTTTTTCCTTGATTTTAGGCAAGCGTGTCATAAACCCTAATCAGCCTAGATAATTTTCACATTCGATCTTGGATTTATAGCCTTTCCAAGGAGATTAAGGAGCATTCAATGGAGTGTGTGTGCTTTTCTGGGTTAGTTTTACTTTTTTTGTCTCTTATCGCTTTTTTGTTACTTTTTTTCGTTTCACTTCTGCGAGTGTTTTTTTACTTGTTTCTTTTCGTTGTTGTTGATTTCTTAACTTATATTAGCTTGTATAAGTGTTGGATTAGTCCATCATTTTACTTTTACAAGTGTCGCATCATATTTTTTTTTCCCATTAGTGGTTGTCATTTCAGAAACTCCCTATGCATGTTTGTTTTTTCTTTTGCATGTTGATATTCTACATTTGATCTTCATCGATTTATCCTTCCTTAGTCAAATCTACACTCCAACTTGCACTATCACTCAAATCTGCCACTTTCCCATCCTCTTTCTAGGAACATCTTCCCTTCACTTGGCGAGCAATTTCCTTGCTCAAATGAGCATTACACAAGTCCAAGGCTCAATATTTAAGCTTGGCTTGAGAGACTATGCAATTCATAGTAACTTTCTAGCCCAACTGTGCATGGTGCATTTCTAGGGCTTAAGACACACCCTTGGCCACTAATATTGTGCAATGCACAGTCTCTTCCTCACCCATGCTGACATTGCACACTGCATAGTCTCAAGCCTCAAGCTACTCCCCTGGCTACTGTGACTATGCAGTTCTTGGACCCAATCCATTCCCTCTAGTAAGGATTTGCACATATTTTCCCTTTAGCCTTATGGTTGCTTCCTTGATCTTACTTTGTGAGCCATTTTTCTGAAGCTAATTCATTTTCTCCAGGAGTGCATTTTCCTCTTACATGTATTGCAGTTGTTGAGCACTTACCTTCATCAGC
>APFE030543782.1:0-12396 GCA_000404065.3 Pinus taeda
TTAACTTCTGGTTGATTCTTTCTGTGCTTTGTGGCTCAATCTTCTTGTGCAACTCCTATAGATTAGCCTTCAGAGGTTGTGCTTTGATACCATTCTAATTTCTAACCCCAATGATTTGGTTAAATACTTCCCAATAGATCAGATCTATTGACCCAAAAAAAATGTGTAAGATTTTAACATTTAAATGGAATATAACAACTGAAGGGAAATGATTACACCAATCTCATACACGTACAAATAATTTCTTCCCTTCAAAATTTGTTGTTTCATTAATTAAAGTCTATAGCATACAATGGCTTTGTTCCTGGGATAATGGCCCTATGACGAAAAATACATGTGACCCAACAAAATGGGTAACCCCATAGGATAAACTTTTGTCCTCCACTTGATAGCCAACCGGTCAGCCGGACAACTAACAACCCCTGAGAGCCACCATTAGCTGATGATATGCCATATATCTCCCCCACTTGCATTAGTGATGTGTTTCTTACCCATCTAGATTAGCATTTGGGCAAAGGTGGGAAACCACTCACAAGGTATTTTGATCATTTTGCATTTGAGTGCTTATAGTTGTTTGTCTTTGGGAATTTAGTATGGATTATGGGGTGATCTGGATGATTGGCAGACCTTGACTGCATTCTTGATCTCTCACCTTACTTGGGGGTTAATCTTTGATCCTAGTCTGTTGGGACTTCCCTTAAGGACCACTGGGTTATAGGAGGGGCACTACTTGGAAAGGCATGAATGAGATAGCATGTTCCATCTTCCCTATGTCACACTTGACACCTTCCATCCTACACTACAAGTCCATATCTCTCCTCCATTCTTTGGGTACAACTTGTCATTGGTTCTTTGGGACTTGGCACTCATATGTTCACATACCTTGACTAGGGCCCAAATTTTTTTCCAAGAGGTTGATGCTACTAAAAGAAACAAAAAGAAATGTTAAAATGCAAAAGATGGCCAGGGATAGAAGAATTAGCGTGTGGGAAAAATCCTAGCATGAACTCTACCTTCCAAATATGTCTATCACCCAATTCTTGAGCACATGTTGCTCCATTTTATCATAAAGGAGCCCTTGCATGTCCCAACCCCAATGAGCAATAAATTGACTCATCTTAAAGGGCTAATAAAATTGTTACTTCATACAAAGCAAGCTCTAACCCTTGAACTATAAGTGGTAATACAAGGGAAAATCAAGAAGTAAAAGGTGCACAAGAGGGGTGGAAAAACCAAGTCTGAAATGGTAACTCATGCATTTACGAATGCTTTCTCCTCACATCTATACATTTAGGACATGGACACACCCATCATCTAGCACCCTTGACCATGACACTTGGCAATGAAGTCTCTGTTGCCACATTACTATTCACTAACACCTAATAATTGAGGGGTGGACTAGAGAAATGCTACTTCCCCTTAGGGTTTGGAAGAGCCTAATAGTGTTGACCTTTAGCCACTCCTACCTAGGGAAAAACACCTTTGCAAGTTTAGGGCCCTGATTTTAATAAGGGATCCTTGTTTGAAGTATCAAATTTCCCTTAACATTCAAGTTTGGTTCACTAAGATGCATTATTGATCTTTGTCCCTAATGACTAGTTTCTTTCACTAGAATCCATGTTGTTCTTGTTAGGTGGTTCTGTAGCCCAAGTGTTGGGCACCCACTCCACATGCACCCAGACCCTTTCGAGGAGTACATTGGCACAAACAAGTGAAGGATTGAGAGTAAGGAGCCTCCTAGCAACATCATCAATGACACATGTCCCAGAGCACCCCAATGCCCCAGACATTGGTTGAATTTGACCCAGGTTTGAGGATTCTTAAGGATGACACAACTGGACCCAGCATGCCCCCAGGTTGGTCTTAACACAACTGGACCTAGCATGCCCCAAGTTGGTCTTGACACAACTTGAAGGAAAACAATTGATTAAGAGCCCAAATGAGGTTGATCTCACACTAAGAGACTAGGGAGGGTTTGTTGCACCAAAGGAAGCCCTAACACTGGAGGAGGCCACTTCCAACAATTGGAGACCCATGGAAACCACTTTGTGGCACCCCAACTGGATCTTAGGACCCCAACTCTCAAATCATGAACTTCGCAAGAATCTACACCTTCTTGGACACCTCATCACCCTTGGGCATGGCATTTGGAGCATTTACTATTGGTGACATTAGCATGAGAGTGCCTACAACTCACACGTGTGGACAAATTAGGGCACATTTTGATATAGCTAGTCGGTTAGCTTGTAATTCTATGACATTTTAGCATCAAACTTGTTTTAGGGTCTTTGTTAGGCTTATTATTAGTCCTAATCCTCATATAAATAGAGGATAGGCTCATTGTTTGGATCATCATCACTTGTGACTTATTTTGGCCCTCTTAGAGATTTTCAACCTTGTTTTCTTGTGGAGATGTGACTTTATAGTGTATTTTTCTACTTGGAGCTATTTCCTTGGTCTCGAAGATGTCATTTTGGAGCAATAAAGGCTTGTTCATGCATTCTATCTTGTAAGTGTACCTTGGATTTGATAAAAAAAATTGTGTGTCTAATATATGGAATGGTTGATTATCTAGGGTTTCTAATTTGCTAGTTATTGTTGAAAATCATTGTATTGAATCTAGATGATAGCATTGTATGCATTACTCACTCATAGAATGTGAATGGCAATCCCATTGGTGAATCTTTAAACTAGCTCTCCCAATTGACTTTGCTCCCTCACAAAAGTGATAGCTAGGGTTTTGAAACCTAGGGTTTTATTATTCCCTTACTCCTTGCCAAAATTTAGCATATTTTACACTCCCATAGACTCCATCATCCCAAGGGCTAGACCCTAGCCTTGGTAACTTTGTTGATCACCTACAAAACTTCACTTAAATCACATTATGTCTCTCTAAATCTGATTTTTGACCCCTTGAGGATAAGTCGCTAGCTAGGGCTAGGGCATGAAATTTTACTAGGGTTGAAGACTTTGACTTGTGGAAGGATTCAACATTGGAAGGAGTGTTGCTTGCATCAAAATTAGCCCCTTGTAGTAGCTAATCTATCCATTTCAAAGCTAAATCCTTTATGTCCTAGGTAGATCTTGCTCTAGAAAAACCCTAGTTTGCCCTTCTCGTTCCTTAATTTGAAGGTATTGATTATTTGGAAGCTTTTTCTTGGCCTTGTGACTCTAGGTTGATCCTTTTGGCTTGCTATTTCTCAAGCTCTATATCATTTGTACCTTGAATAGGCCTCATTAGAGGAAGCGAATTGCCCCATCATGCTTGATGAGCCTTGTTCTTAGGAAGAGTTGTCCTAAACCTATCTTGTCACCTTATCCCTTGGATTTAACATCTCTCATGGATGACCTAACAAGGGGAAGCCTCCCTAGTGGTGAAAGTACATAAACGAGCATGAGGTAGTGGCTATGCTGACAGTGGGCCACACCTCATTGTTGTCCCTTGGTCTAGTTTTTGCCTTGTGAGCCCCCCTCACAAGGCCTGCTAGATTTTGAGGCAATGCCTTTGGTGTCGTTGCCCAAGAGTATATTAGTCAAACTCTTGGTGGGTTTAAACTTTAAAGATTAAACTTCACCTTTCTTTGAAGAGAAAAATTCATAATGAAAATCTGGATTCTCTTCTAGTGACCCCAACAGAACTTGACCATGGAACTTGGAAGTAGCTACTTAAACCCCCTTAACTTATCATCGAAGAAATGGCGAGTCTCCCGGCATTCCTTTTATGGATAGGGTAAGCTGTGTCCACTATACCCCTGAGGTGGCATTGAAGGTGAATATTTGAGGGCATTTAATTCCCCTCAAATGACGTTTGATAACTTTTCGAGAATTGACCAATCCTTTTGCCTCCATGATCATCATTCCCTACAACTTTGCAATTGGATATGTCCTTTGGCAATATACCATCACTTTTGTTCTTATTAGGGTTTGTAAACTTGTGTTTCTTATCCTTATTACAAGTGTTTTTTATGCCTGCCTTTTGACTTTTATAATTTATCTTTTTTATTTAGCATTACAATGTATTTTGAGAATTATCTGAAGGATTAAAATGCATTGCTGTTGAAGAGCATGTCAAATTAAGTTTTGAGAAGTGCATCCCTATCTAACACTGATATATTATAGAACAAACTGTTCAAAGATCATTAAAGTATAAACTAGTTTGCACTTTTCTTTTCTAACTTAAGTGATTTGTCGAAACATGATTTTGATATCTATTTTCTTGAACATTTTGATGCTTTAAAGCTTATTCGTGTTATTTGTTCAGACATATCTTTGACTGCTTGACTGTTTGACTGTTGTGTATGTCTTATTTAAACTTTCCTTAAAAGCTTATTCTGTGGAATTCTGAAATTTTAGGAAACACTCCTGATGTCTGTGAATCATGATTTAGTCAAAACCATTTATTTATAGACCAAATTGCTGTTGTGTTATTATTTTCTTCTGTTTGGCAATTTAGAGAAGATTCTCTAGCGTATTCTGGAATCTGAACATGATTTTGATGTATTGGGGTTTTTCCAGACAGGTCTAACCTGTAGAAAATCTTCTGGTAAATTCAAACCTTGTATTCATTTGGGTTGTTTTGAACTAGAATCTTTTGTATGACCAACATGCTAGAATATTCATTGGCATGAAATATTCACACTTCTTTAACCATTTCTCCAACTATTTGCTATTTAAATTTTCATTTTCTTTTAAATAAGAAATGTAAGTTTCTTTATTTGCGCATGCAGTGGAAGTGTCCTATGTGCAAGGAGAATTATTCAATGGACAGCATCATTAATTTTGTAAGTAATTTGTTGCAATCTTTTGATGGGAACAGGATGATAAAGGGAACATCAAATTTATGCTAATTCCTAACATGTCAAAACTTTATGATTATCTAATATGGCAGATGAAAAACTACTCTAAGGACGTAACTGAAGTTGAGGTGAAACCAGATGCTTCTTGGTATCCAAAGGTTGAAGGTTATGCCAGTCTCCGTGAGCATTGGCATCAGCCAGATCGATCAATGATTATTTCAATTGGAAAAATTACACATCAACAGGGAAACTTGAACCAAGTTAAATGTGAGATTATTGCCTTTAAAAATTGGAATAAAGAAGAATTGAGATGGTATCCAAAGCTCGAAGGTTATGCCAGGCTCCATGAGCATTGGCATCGGCCAGATAGATCAATCATTATTTCAATTGGAAAAATTACACATCAACAGGGAAACTTGAACCAGGTTAAATGTGAGGGTATATTTGAAAGTCAGTTGCTTTAAAAATTGGAATAAAGAGGAATTGAGATAGTTATTTGGGATTAGGTGGTGCTATCTTATCATCTACTGCAAATACTATGCCATGGATGGAAGAAGGGGAATATAAAAATCGTGCGAGCCATCAGCTACAGTGCGACTGATACAAATGGAGATGATGAAGATCCAAGTATTAATCAAGAAGGAAGTGAGGACCTTGTCAGGGAATATAAAAACTGTGCCAGCCATCAACTACAGTGCAAATGATACAAATGGAGATGATGAAGATCCAAGTATCAATCATGAAGAAAGTGGAAGTGAGAACCTCGACTTTTCAACAAATAATGATGCCAGGTTTTGACTCTTCATTCTTGGGATGTAATCAGACTTTACAGAGAATTTCCAAGCATGTTTGTTCTGAACTCCAAAAGGACTCTGAACTAATAGTTCTAAGTGATTCAGAGGAAGAGAATGCAAATGATGTAAACATTGGTTAATCTATTGTTTCAGTTTTTGCTATTTCGGATACTTTGTGTCAAGGTGTAGAGTACCATTGAATTCCTATGAAGGTTTGCAGGAGGAATCACAGTTTGATTGCTTTGGTATTACCTAAACCTTCATTCATCCACACTTATTGGATCCTTTTCTGAAGTGATTTTGCTCCAGCATAGCATCAACGCTCCACTTGGTTATATTGGTGCTAATGGTGGTGAGTTCAATTTGTCAAATTGGTACCCGTGCCCTCAGAATGTAGCATTTCATTTCTTTGGTACAAATCCAGATGTTTCAGGTACCTCAGTGTGCATATGTGGCACTTCTGACTCTTGTCAATATGTATGGTTTATTGGCTTCACAGCTGTAGGAGAACACAAGGGTGGGACCAACAATCCCTGACAACAGCCGTTCGTTAGATTCTTCCCTGTGTTCCTTAAGTACAGAATGGAATGGTGATTTGAAAGATGGCCCTATACACTTCTTCCATGTTCAAGCACCGCCTGCACAAGCATATATTCAAACTGATTATGGAGACCTGTAATCACATGTGATGATGTACATACTAATTGGATTTCACTCAGTTTATGTAGCAGTAACAACTTGGGTAAGCCAGGTTTTAAGGAACCTGCTGCAGGAACACAGTGTAGACAATATCGTCTGCACCTGGGGAGATGGACTCCACTCATTAGCTATAGGTATACAAGGTCAAGGCATTGTATCTTCTATTCCTGAGTCGATCAAAGTAGACTGGAAAACTACTTCCTGATTAACAGGGTGCAGCATCTATACCATCGAATGTTAGTGATAATAGAACTGATGGAGCTTTAGCGTATAACCAAGGTTCTGATAACCCATTACGTCATCAATTTGTCAGATCAATTAGGCCTCGATTTTAAGTTTCTGATGATTCAGATTCTAATTAGTTCCCAACATTCAGCATCAACTCTGTCGCTGGTCTTGCATGCCAATCGAGGATTATGAGACCAGGATTTTATTTTATGATTTACGTAGAAAAATCACCCTTTCTTATGGTGTTTGTGTGCAAGGGATAACCCAGTTTTAATGCAGTAGCAGGTGCTTAAGAACTTTTGTAGTAATGGATGTAAGCCTAATGATGCCTAATGTATGACAGACTTGATGCTGCAATGATGATGTTTTTTCTTGGTGAGTTTTGGCAAAGATGATGTTTAGATGTCTCTACGAGCATTGTGGAGAGGCATCAGAAAATTCCTATTGTGCTTTGCTTAACTTCATAATGGAAGCATATTTTTATCATGACAAATAATTTCCCTACGCACTGGACTTTGAACACAAAACCAACTCTCAACAAATATGAAGGGGCCTTAATTGTGTTTTGTTTTCTTATTATTCTCGCATGATGGATAAATCTGGAAAAGCTTATTGCCTCCGGAGGAGATGTTATCCTGTAAGGTACTTTAAACAAATTTACAAATTTAAATATATATATAGAACATTTAATAAACTTGTCAACACCTCATTCCAGCTATAAAACTTGTCGACACCGCATTCATTTTTTTCAAAAACATTAGATTTGATTTTATCTATAATATAAAAAATCATATAAGGTCATTTGCCAAAACCTGAAATCACAATCAAATGTTGCATGAAATTGGAATAGTTACAAAACTAAAATATTGCCTACAAACATTAAGTAAATTGACATCATGGTTAAATGTGTTTGTGTGAGATAAGTTTTATCAAAGTGAAAAGTAATTAGTAATATATATGTATATATAAATTAATCAAATTAATATGATAGTTAAAAATATTTTTATGTGAATTAAATTTTCTTAAAGTAAAATCAATTAGTATTTCTGAAATATAAATCATGTTATTTGATATGATAGTTAAAATGCTCTCGTGTGAGGTAAAATAAAATGTATCCAAGTAAAAATTAATTGGTATCTCATATATATGAATTATGAAAATTATAAATGTTTTTGTCTAAGTTAAAAGCAAATGTTTAATGATAATAATATTTTAAAAGGAAAACAATGCTTCAATAAATTGTGTAAATAGATGTTATTGTTAAAATGTATTTGTGTGAGATTTTTTCTATCAAAGTAAGAAATAATGAATATTTAAGAGATATAAAAAATTAAGATCATTGTTATAAATATGAGTGCATAATATGGGTGCATAATTTAATTAAACTCAAATTATTCAAATTTGTAAACTATAATCCATTATAAGAAAATAGGAAAATTAATGAAGAATAATTTAAATGTAAAACAAACTTACGTTATTTTAGATAATTGAAACCAACCTAGATCCATCTTAAACATGGATTTATAAGTGTTGAGAGGATCAAATCTCTCCAGGTGAAAACCTCTTTTTGAGTGCAAATCTTTGGAGTGCAAAACTTTAGGAAATGTCATCTCTCGAGGTGAAAACCTCTTTTTGAGTGCAAATCTCTGGAGTGCAAAACTTGAGGAAATGTTGAGATTTCATCTCTTGGCACTTGATAGAGCTAGATTTAAAATGGATCTAGGTTGGTAAATAATCAAAACCAATTCCAATATCAAACAAATCTAGTGTAACCAATTCCAATATCAAACAAATCTAGTGTAACCAATTCCAATATCAAACAAATCTAGTGTAATAGTCTAGCTTGAAGGGGCCCTATAGGAAATGGGTCTTACAACCAAGTTATATAGAGCACTTATTTCATCAACAAGCTCAATATGTCAATACACACAACATCCAACGTATCATAATTATTCTTGAGGTTGATATTAGTTATACCATCAGGGAATCCACCCATTGAAAGCCTTGAAATAGACCAAAGAAGCAGAACTAGTTGAGGATTGGTGAGAAGAAAAACAACATCCCAACTATAAAGCTCAATAGCATAAATTGTGTTAAGCCAAATAAATCATTCAATGAAGATGCTTTTTGGGACAAAATTGTGCACAAAATTCCTTTGCACTTAGTCAATTTGAAGAAAATTGGGTTGTTTGATGATGTTGTAAAGTGGCTGGCACATTCCAAATTTTTATAGGTTAATACCAGTACATAGTTTGTCCACGTATCAATAATTTGTCCAAAGTGTACTTTCCTTTCAACTCATATATAAATCAAATTTCCATACAATAGTATAATCACAGAATCTAAAATTTTCCATGGATTATTCCTCTAGAAACAAAGGCAACACTAGGAATACAAATGGTCCTCTTAATTAGCGAAGCCAATATATATGTAATTGGAAGGTGTGATTTTATTTCATTCTTTAAATACTGGTTTCTTTTTATTTCTTTCTCCATATATTGTTTGTCTTCGCAGAGGTCTTAAGAGGTCTTAAAATGTGTTATACGTAAGTTTGTTGTTGCAAAACCTAAGTCTTCTTCTCCTCCTACACCATGATAAATGTGCAATAGTTTCCCTCGTAAAGACAAACACAACCCAGATGGAAGTTTAGCGATCTACATGGATTTAACATCTGGTTAATGTAACAACCTCATCCCACGTCTACCTAAGTAAGCACCCAATCGAGGTAAATATGCGATGAGAGGCCACTATGATGGGATTCAACCTCCTATGTCACCTTAAGGAAGTGGAATTGATGGAAACATGCCACATACACCTTCCACATCAACAAAAAAACTCCCAGGAGCCATCCCAACCACTCAGGTAACCTGCCCTTGAGACCAACTGAAGTTTTTGTGCATCAAACTTCTAGACGCTCCCTTGATATGGACAAGGGTGCATCTGGGAGGCTCCAGAAGCTCCCACAACAAGGGCAAGGGAGCTTCTAGGGACTTTTTTCTCCAGTGCTGTGTTTGCGACTCTGAGATTTGTGCCACTTTATCAGGGCCAGAGCTTAGGTCATTGCCCAAAACTCAATGTCACCTTTATAAATGAAATTTCATAGCGGAACAAAGATACATATGCAAAAACATCAACAAGGACTAGACTGGACTCTTACTAGCCATGACATGCATTTCATCAAACATATCACATATATGAAATCTACAGGTCTTAACAACAGAGTTGAGCATAGGGGTATCATACTTATATGAGATTTGCTATGAGGCATTGTTTCCTTATCACATTAACTGCATTATCATCTATTAGGACATAGATACATTGTTCATTCATTTACAAGTAAAAACATGATGAGAGCCATATATAGCCATTGTCATAATTCATATTCATAACTAGTATAATAACAATAGAAATACCAAGGAAACAACAACCATATAATCCACATATAAACCATTATAATACTCATGAATTAACACGAAGAAATAACCTATTATTAATGATGCAAAGGCTAACCAGGTTTGGTACTTCCACGAACCACTCGATTGTAGATATGGTTGAGCCAAATCTCTCTTTAGCCAGTCACGCTCGTGCCATATTCCAAGCATGAATGTGGGATCTCATGGAACAATCCATCAAAATTTAACTAGGGCTTCTAGAGGCCGAACCACCTCAACCCATCAAACAATGATTCCACTTCATGGTTGGACATCACAAACCATCATCAAATTGGTCTCTACCCAAGCCTTATAGGGCTCTAGAATGTTTGTTCCAACTAAGGCTTCCAGGACCAGTAACTAAACCCATAGCTGATGTCGGGCTTCCAAACCGTTTGTCCAACGAGAGCTTCCAGGACTTGTAACTCAACCCACCAAGGGCTTCCAGAGCATTTTTCCAACCAAGGCTTCTAGGACTAGTAACTCTACCCAATATGTTACAAGACTTCTAGAGCGTTTGTCCAACCAAGGCTTCTAGGAACTAGTAACTCAACCCAAGCTAAATGAAACATGAGAACCAACTAGAAAAACAAAGAAATGAACCCACAACACCTTGGTTATCTAGGAAATGGCAAGGTTAGGAAAATCCACTGTAAATCCAGGCAATCCTCCATGCCAATGACATATCATGACCAATAAACCACATGCATGTGCCATGCATGTCAAACTAGTGAGGAAAACATACATGCAACTCAGTGTCTACAAGAAAACCCTGTTGTAGCTGCTGATTTTGATGTCCTCTTGCACTTTCCTCCTCTTCCTTTGCCTTCTTGCTCCAAGAATATAAGTATGCCACTCTCTCCAAGAGTGCTCTAAGAAAACTCTAAGTGTCCAAGAGTATGAGAGAGAATAGAATGAGAGCTCAAAAACTGAACTCACAAAAGGCTCACACTGACCAAGCTTGAGTAAAAGCTTACCAACTGATCCTTTGAAGCATTTTTATCAATGAGGCCTCTATTTTCTTTATTTTCCATTATTTCCCTCCAATTTCCTCATCACATGCAATATGTGACCTTTCACCTTCCTTTTCTTGTAATTTCCTTTATTTTCATAAATAAAATGTCAATAAATGCCTCATGTCTTTCCAAAGCCTTTGCCAATTTCCTTAGCCATAATAAACCGAAGCGACACCCCACTAATATTTTTGCCCAATATTCATCTTGGAATACATGTCCCATGATGTCGGTCTTATATTTTTATATTTACATGGATTTTTTTACCCAGTGTTGTTACATAATCTTCCCCTGTGGGGGAACACCATCCTTGGTGTTCAATGACACCTATAACCAGAAAGACCGCTGAAAACAAAACATACTACCCATGGAGCTTTATAACATAGCTTGTTGTGGTATTCACAATGACCATCTGCTAAAACATGAAAAACATACTGTTCACTGGACCTTTATAACACAAATCATTACAATATTTACAATAATAACCACATATACAAACATACACATTTGCTTCACCCAAAAAATTCTCATAATGTCTATTGAGCAGCTTTATAAGTCCAGCTCGATACAATATTTGCAATAATACACACATATACACATATGCACATTTTCTCAACCAACAAATAAAAGGATACGATGCCTGCATCTACAACAAGGGAATCTAGAGGCTCACACTTCCACCATCAAAGTAATTCCAGGATTCACCTCCTTCCCAGGAAGTACAGAATCCACTGCAAGGTCAAATCTGCATCCAATGTCCAACACTATAATCCAGCGCCACTTATCCTCTCAATGGACAGTTACCAACTCATTGTTCCAGGGCACACTCACAATGTACATTTGATTCCATCTGAAAATGTGTTTATGTTTCTAGACCCGCCAACATGTCAGGGGATTGCCCCGGTAAGAAGTCCCAATTAGACCTCAGATTGTTTGGAGGAGTAGTCCAAGTAGTGGGTAGTAAAGCTATGCCTTAACTGCGTTAGCACATAGAGATAAGCAACATATCCTTGTTGGAAGCAAGTGTGTGACCTTGTAGCAAGTCATGAGAGATGCATGTGGAGGTTCTAACATACGGAAGAGGAAAATAAGTGTATCCCTTAGAAGCCTGTAATAGTACGCAACCTGAAAGGAACACACGAGATGAATGACATCACAAACTGGAAAGAAAAATAGTCGACAATCCAAAGTGATGAGTTAAGCCAACAACACACTTCAATAAGATTCATACAATTGGTGAGCCTCATCATTGGGTAATTATATGGGTCTTAATTGGCCTTAATTCACCTTCTAGCTTAGTCAAACCAACTATTCTCACAACTTATTGCATAATTTTGATTATATTTTGCTTATGAGATGAGTTGAGTTGGATATTTTTCTTTGTGGTCTAATGTGCATGTAATGTAGGAATAAGGGATAAAAGCAAGGAAAAATG
>APFE030543785.1:0-11113 GCA_000404065.3 Pinus taeda
CCGCAACCCCACATTGGGAGATTCGCAGACATCAAAGATCGATTAGAAGATGAAAATGAGCAAAAGGAAGCAGAAAATATTGTAGAAGAAGACAATGATGAAACTCTAGAGGACAAAGGGTTTGGATTATGTGACATTGTTGATTAAATTTAAGTTATGCTTGGAAATCAAGCTCATTTTTTGTAATTATTAATTAGTTATTCTTGTAATGTTTTGACTTTGACATTTTATGAGAAGAATAAGCAGTCAATTAAGGTTGTTATGCGTTCAATATTTGTATTATGTGATTTTCGCATTAATTTTTATGTTAATCATTAATTTTTGAAAAAAACAGTGATTTTTTTTTTGTCATGAAATTCATAAAAAAAACTATTATTTAACCATTTTTAGTTAAAATTTTCCTTTAAAAATTGTGATTTTGACATGTCATCTCTAGCAAAAAATTACAAAAAATTATCAGAACGTGTAGTTTTTTAGTTATATTTATGTTTAAAATGGTTATTTTTATGTCAATTATTAAAAAATATTGTTTTTTAGAAACAATTATTTCATGTGGATTGAAAAATAATTAACGCTGTATAAATATGTAGAATATCGAAAATTCAAAATATCGACCTTTTTCTTTAAATATGCAAAACAATAAAAATCTCACTACAAAAAAATTAAAATTGAAATAAAAACAAGAAAATATGAAAAAAAAGACCACCCTCAAAAATTATTAAATTTATAAAATAAATATTTTACATTTCATACATTAGAAAATAAAAAAAAAAAAAAGCCTTTTTAAAAAAGGGCTTGGGTAGAATTACCACTTTTTTAAATCAACATAAAAAACACTAACATTCTAAAACACAATGTACATAAAAAAAATTATAGTGCAAAAAACTATGCTCTAAAAAAAACATGTGCGTTCT
Source organism: Pinus taeda (assembly GCA_000404065.3). Classification (NCBI taxonomy): domain Eukaryota; kingdom Viridiplantae; phylum Streptophyta; class Pinopsida; order Pinales; family Pinaceae; genus Pinus; species Pinus taeda. The sequence continues at coordinate 915 of APFE030543785.1, forward strand.
GCATCACCCCTTTTCCAAATCAGGTCACTTTTTTGCTATCTCTACAAAACGAGTAACAATATGAGTTCCGGTTTCAAAGTTTACATTGCTACTAATCATTTAAGGTTAAGATAAGGCATATATTTTGACTTTTATTTTTTGTTTGCAAACAAAAACAGGGAAACGTTCTTTACAAGTTGAATCAATGTGACAATGGGCATAATGAAAAATCAAATAACTTTGATATTTTTAGATTTTGAAAGGTTTTCCAAATTAAAATCGTAAAACTTGTGAAGTTTATTTACTTTAAAACATCTAAATTTTCCTCTTCTTATGAAATAGTTTATTATCTACTTAGAGGATAGAGGATAGTGCAGACTAACTGCCAATTTACTATACTTTCTTTCTTTTAAATAACCAAATTTCTACTTCAAAGAATATTTTGGCTTTGGTTTAGCGATTGGCACTCCGGTGCTCTTCATCAATCTATTCAACAGTCTCGTCATGCATTACCTCGACTGCCTTATTCTTGAACCTATGACGTCGAAGAAGAATTACAACTGTGGGGGCGAGTTGGCTTAGGCATTAGAGGACTTATTGAACAAGGTCAAGAATATGAAAATTGTGTTGTGAACCATGGTTGCTACCCTTTTTCACATAAGGTGCCGCATTCAGTTCGTCTTGGGAAGCCCCATTGCCGAAGATTGGTTGTTGGCACTACTTCGAGACTGTCAAGAACCTTCGCTAGGATGGAGCCATCGGGAGGACCACGACGTTGTTGGGGCATTGGAGAGTGGATTCACCTCGTACATCTGGGAATCGATGGATATTTTCGTTAGACGCAAATCAACTGCACAGTATTTGCTAAGCACACCCTGGTACACATCTAGGAACTCGTCAACAGTACAAAAAGAATTTCGACGAGTACAACAGTAGCCACAAGTGACGAAGCGCTATTGCAAGAGGGAGATCCAAAGTTCGAAATATGGTGGTCAGACTTGGCTTGGAGGAATTGGTTGTAAAAGATCCATTACCGTAACAAAAGATCACTATCACCACGTGTTTAAAATGATTCGTTCGAGGAAGACGAAAATGGAGGGATGGGATTGGCTAGGATGAAAAGTGTTTGTTAGGCCAACTTCATAGAGAAACACCTTTGGTGTAATTATAATATTATACTTTACCCAATATTTATTACTACTCCCACCTAGTAAAAAGTGACCATAGGTGGGGGAATTATTTATTAAAATGTAATATTATTACATTTTACCTAATAGTTCCTATCACCCCCAACCTAAATGTTACATTTTACTCAATCTTTCAGAGTAGTCTAACGAGTCGACGGAACACCCTTTAGGTTTCCTCCGGCAAACTCCACCTCCCCATTGGGCCCATTTATCTCCGTCTCTACTCCACCACTCCATCGCCGTCGCCTTTTCCATATCTCACAACTTGTTAACATCCATTTCCTTTGTTTGTTATCCTCTATTTATTTCTTTGACATCCATCAAAAACACATGCTATCTATTCATGGAATCCATGAAACGACACAAAAAGGCGGGATTTCAAATTTAAACTTGAATGGCACAGAAACGGCGAGCTTTCAAATTTAAACTTGAATGGTACAGATAAGTGAGCTTTGAAATTTAAAATTGGTAAATATTAAAATTTGAATTTGGAAAACATCTCTGTGAACTTTTGTAGATGTTGACATGCTCCAACAGTGGCAATCTTTTTCCAGTTTTGTTGCTTGAGAGAGCCAACAATGTAGAGACGAGGGAATTTTAAACAACATTTGTTTCTAGGATCCAACACGGTAATAGCCCCTTCTTCTGCTATCATTCTAGAGTAGTAGCACACGTTGGATCCATCAGCTAAACAATTGTATCCATTTACTTGGATTTGTCGCAAAAACAACATAAGTTGTGCATGAGTGTCAGCCAATGAACTTTCGTAACATCAATCATTGAGTTGGAGTTGTCGCAAAAATAAAATTAGTTGTGTAACAACCCCAAGTTAAAAATCCATGTAATAAAGTTAATAAAGGCAAAATAAGACCAAGGTTATGGGACACATATTCCAAGTTGAATGTTGGGCAAAATATCTTAGTGGGTGTTCATTTGGTTTATTATGGCTAAGGTAATTAGCAAAGGCAATGACAAAGGCTTTGAAAATGCAAAGAGACATTAATTGGCATTTTATTTATGAAAAAAATAGGAGAAAAAGAAGGTAAAAGGTCATAGGTTGCATGTGAGGAGGAAATTGAAGGAAGTAATGAAAATTGAAGAAGATAGAGGCTTCAATGATGAAAAGGCTTTTGGGGATTAGTTTGTGAAAAATCGAGAAACCCCGAATCACTATTGTAGAAAACTGATATTACTTCTCCTACTTGTTAACCCATGCAAGTTATTTATTGTATGCTACTGTAAATATCAAAGTAAATACAATTGTAGCCTTCGCAACTTTAAATAATATGCGGGAATAGGAATATGAGCAAGAAAGAAATAACACACACAAATGACACTATTTTTTTTGGACCAATGTCCCCAGAAAAACCCAATGTGGAAAAACCAATGCTGTAGCTAAGGGTTTTTATTATTCAGTAGTAATTTTTTAGTAAATTCTTTGAATGCCCAAACTGGTAATCCTATACATAGATCTAACTAGGCAAAAATTTAATGAGATGATCTCACCTTGTCACTGGAAGATTTGGCACAGATATGCGCTGGAGATGAGCCTCTACGTTGCCTTTGCACAGTACTGTGTCACACCCATGTAGTCACTGTGTCACTGCCACTAAAACTACATTGCACCTCCTTTGACCCTCTGTTGGCTAGAAACTTTGGCCTTTTGTCCTTTCGGTCTCACACCCGGCTTCGGCACTTGATCCCGATTGTTCCTCAACAGAATTTCAGACTCCCTCTAAAACTCTGCGCTGCCACAACGTAGCTCTACGTGGCCGTGTCTCAGCCTCTCTGGACGTCTTTCTACCCTCTTTGCCCTATACTCTTTGGATTAGGAAAAATTTCGTCATAAACTATCCCTGCCCCTTACTGCAAGAAATCACCTCGATCACTTCTCTGACAACTGTTGTGCTGCTCTCTTCAGAAATCGATCTCTTAATCTCTCACTCGATGTGTCTTATAAATTCCCATCAAGGCTCTTCTTATAAGCTTCTCATTGAATAACCAATGTCTCATATTAGATTTTAATCAATGGCTCAGATCATTTTGGCTTGATCCTCGTCTTCTTCTAGAAGTTTCACCCTCACTTTAATTAATACCCTTTAATTATTTTAATTTCCTAAGTTTAGACTTAGACATCCATTAAAAATAGTTAATTATTTTAATAAAACCTTCCCCAGGTGGAATTTCCCAAAGTGATTTATGGTTATTCTGGAATACATGTGTCCTAGCATCCCTGCAAATTTTGAGGCTTAGAGAACATCTGATGCTACTAGAAATCAACACTCTCTGTTAGCGAGGAATGTGCTCTATTAACGCAACCTACTAAAGCATCACCCTTCTTTGTAACATCTCCCTCTGTGATGTTGATGTCTGACATCACTTCCCACCAACTACTGCACAAATGTTGCATTTGTGTTGTTCTTGACCTTGCCACTGCCAACACTGCATCTGCACTGCAACCCTATCTTTCTATTGTTGTTGCTGCAACAATAACAGAAAGGCATCCAAAATACTGAACCAAGGGTGTTTAGCATGATGCATCTATGTTGGAGTTATGACTGTTTCCAATCAATGCAATGTCACTAAAGCTACTGCGTTGTTGTTGACTCTGCTATGTGCCAACTGCACTATTGCCAACACTAGCTCTGCGTTGCTTAGACTCTAGCGCTCCTAGCCACTACAACTGTCACTCTAACACTCCTCTACACCAATTGACCCTGGTCCATCCTACTACTTCTTATATGGGCTCCCATAGCAAGGTATTGATACAAGAGGTGGACTCCTCAAGGATCCTGCCCATCTGCAGTATTTTCGAACTACAATACTAGATCACCCCAACTCTCCCCTAGAGGTATCAAGGCAATCACGGTGAACTCCTCTTCCTCGATCTTTGCGGTAGTAGTCTGCAGATCATGTTTCTCATCCTTGTCCTTCTTCTTGAGAGGACATAGCGTAGCGTAGTGACCAAATTCACCACACCAGAAACATTTGATCTTTGAGACATCTTTCTTCTTCTTCTGCTGCTCCTGTTGCCCCTTTAATGCAAGGGTTGCATTCTCTTCCTCCTCCTTAGGCTTCATCCCACTGTTGTTGCTGCCATCAAGTTTGCATTTGACTAAGTCTTGCCTCATCTCTTCCTACTAAAGAGCGGCCCACATTCTCTCCCAATCCGACAATCTCTCTTTGCCTATGATACTTTAGACAAATACTTGCCATTCTTCTGAGACTGAATTCAGGGCCAACCTCACCATCTCTGTATGTTGAGGTGTTGATCCTACAACTACCAATTGATCTCAAACTTCCTAAAGCTTTGATCCCCTTTCTCCATCCTTGTTGATCTCAGCTTCTCCTCCAAGTACATCTTCCACTGCTCAGAAGATCCTTGATATAGTGTAGCTAAGGCATCCCACATCTCTTTGGTCATCCCTTTGCCAACAACGTGACATACAACGTGATCCCTCACTCCATTGACGATTAGTCGCTTGGTCTTCGCCATCTCAACCTTGTACTTCTTGAGTGGGTCTGCATCAGCATATATAGCTACCATGCTATCAACATACATCTTGAGATCGTGCTCATCGAGAAGGCGTGATATCCTAGCCTTCCAGATCACATAATTGGATGCTCCATCCAACCGATCTTGATCTCTCAGCCCATTAGCTTCCATCTCTGCCAACAAAATGTTGAACTGCCTCCTCTATCCTCTGCGCCACAACTAGGCTGGCCTAAGCACTCCTTGTTGGAGTTAGTAGATCTGTTCCTCTCTACTGTTACTCAGCAAATGAGAAATTGAATTCCTCGGCTAGGAATTCTCCGAGGAATAAATTCCCTCAAATAATGTTTCCTTCCCTCTTTTGATGTTTTTTTGCCTCAACAACTGCTACAGAAAACTGCTCTGCACTAAATCTGCTGCTACGATTCTCCCTCTGCCACTGACAAATCTCGATATGGAAATCTTACCTCTTTATCAACTCACTTAGAGAGAGATTTTCCTTTAGAATCTTTCCCTCCTAGCTTGGACTGTGCAATCCTCTGGGGATTCAATATGCTTCCTATGCAACACTCCAATATCCCTCCTTCTCTTTAACGCTGGGCTCTTTCGATTTTCCCTCTAGTTTCACGTGCACTCGATACCGTGTGAAAATTTGAGAAACCCCAAATCACTACTGCAAAAAACTAATATTACTTCTCCTACTTGTTAATCCATGCAAGTTATTTACTATGTTCTACTGTAAATATCGAAGTAAATACAATTGCAGTATTCACAACTTTAAATAATATGCAGAAACAAGAATCTAAGCAAGAAAGAAATAACACACACAAGTGACACCATATTTTTGGACCAATGTCCCCAGAAAAACCCAATGTGGGAAAACCAATGCAGTAGTTAAGGGTTTGTATTATTAAGCAGTAATTTCTAAGTACAATTCTTCGAATGCCCAAACTGGAAATCCTATACAGATATCTAACTAGGCAAAAAGATAGTACGATGATCTCACCCTGTCACTGGAAGATGCAACACTGATCCGCACAGTACTGCGTCACTGCTGTTGGGACTACATTGCACCTCCTCTGATCCTCTAATGGCTGTAAACTTAGGCCTTCTGTCCTTCCGGTCTCACACCCTGGCTCCGGTGCTTGATCCTGATTGTTCCTCAGCAGAATTTTAGACTCCCTCTAAAGCTCTGTGCTGCTACAACATAGCTATGCATGGCCCTACGTCAGCCTCTTTGGACGTCTTTTTGCCCTCTCTGCCTTGTACTCTCTGGACCAGGAAAACTTCCTCCTGAAACTATCCCTGTCCTCACTGCAAGAAATCACCTTGATCACTTCTCTGGCAACTGTTGCGCTGCTTTCTTCATAAATCGATCTCTTGATCTCTCACTCGATGTGTCTTCCAAATACCCATCAAGCTCTTCATATAATCTTCTCGTTGAGTAACCAATGACCTAGATTAGATTCTAATCAATGGATCAAATCATTTTGGCTTGATCCTCATCTTCTTCTAGAAGTTTCACCCTCAGTTTAATTAATACCCTTTAATTATTTTAATTCCTTAAGTTTAGACTTAGGCATCCATTAAAAATAGTTAATTTTTTTAATAAAACTTTCTCCGGGTGGAATTTCCAAAAACGATTTCTGGGTATTCTAGAATACATCTGTCCTAGCCTCCTTGCAAATTTTGAGGCTTAGAACACATTTGATGCTAGCAGAAATCAACATAGTGCACAACCTTTTATCTGTTCAGTTTTGGAGATCTCTCTCTATTCTCTCTCTCATACTTTTGCACACTTAGAGAATTCTTGGAGCACTCTAGGATTGGAGAAAGGAAGGAAATTTGAAGGAAAATAAAGCAAAGGAAGCAAAAATAAAGGAAGGAAGAGTTGGATCAAGTACATACATTGGGATTACTTGCAGGTATCAAGTTGCATGTGCGATTTCCCTGCTAGTTTTGGCATGCATGGTATATGCATGTGTGTATTTGGTTTTCTTATTATTATTGGCATGGGTTTTGTCGAGTGTGAAAGTGGTTTTAATCCTTTCCTTGTAATTTCCTGATAACCATGGTGTGATGAGGTTCTTTCATTTGGTTGAGATGGATTGTCAAATGGTTTGGAACTGGGTGAGGTGGTCTCAGCGAATTTCCCAAGGGCTTAAGAATCCTTTGACCAGTAATGGCAAGATACATGGTAAAGCTTGAGGGTGGAGTTAGGAAAATTCCTCAAGATATTGGTGAAGAAATCTGGAGGCATCCATGCTTGTCTAGGGCCTAGTGATCCCTTGACCAGTTTTAGCTAAATTGTGGTAAACCCTGGTAGTGTATGTTTCTTTTTTGGGGCCTAGGAATCCCTTGACCAGTAATGATAGGATACACGGTAGAGCCCGAGGAAGCTCTAGTTGTTTTGTTGCGAGTCTCACATTCATGCTTGGAATATGGCACAGGGATGATTAGCTGAAAGAAAGATTTAGTTCAGTACAATCTATGGTCAAGTGGTACGTGGAAGTCCCTGACTTGGTTGGCTTTTGCATATGTTAATAAGAGCTTTTTTCCTCTTGTATTTCATGAGTATTTATACTTGTTATGACGTGGCCTTTATGGTTGTTCTATCATTGCTAATATTTTAGTTATATGCTGGTTATAAGCATGGTTTTATGACAAACTTTAGCTATGGTTCTCATCATGTTTTGACTAGTAAATGAATGCTTAATGGATATATGACCTAATAGATGATAATGCAACTATTGTGAGAGGGCATCAGACCTTCTTGACAATTCTCAGATAAGTATCAGATCCCTATGTTCAAATATGTAATTATGACTTGTAGATTACATGTTCATGATGTGTATGACAAAATTCTTGTCACGGTTAGGCTTTGTTAGGTCAAGTTCTTGTCTAAGTTTGTATGGAAGGCTTTGTCTCTATGTCATTTATCATTTTTGAGAGTTTCATTAAGTTTTGGGAAGTGGTCTGGAGGCTAGCCCTGAAAAAGTGTCTCAGATCTTGTAGTTGCAGGCATAGAACTGAGTGAAAAAGATTACAGTCTCTCCCGCCTTTGCATGCGACTGGAGGGTCACAATCTAATTTCTGCAGTGTTGTGCCAACATCCAGGAGTATAGGACATTGAAAAAGAGGCTTAACTCAAGTTTTGGGCACCTGGAAGGGTGGTTTAGCCCTTGGGGGTCTTGTAGCAACTGAGGGAGGTCAACAAGGTTTTAGTTGTTGATTCCACTTCCTTAAGCTGATAGGAGGTTGAATCATATCATAGTAATTCTTTGTCACATATTTACCCCAGTGGATTGATGAACTTGGGTAAGTCTGGGAGGAGGGTGTTACAAGTTGTACATGAGTGTTAGCTAATGCACTTTCATAACATCAGTCACTGAGTTGGAGCAATGGGTTGGAAGGCTAATTGCAACTCTATCACCCTAGGGGAAGACATCCTACATAACAATATCCACAGGTAATGAGAAATTAGGCCTATGTTTTGTTGAGTTATTGTCATTTTTTCTTGTACTAGTGAGGTGCAGGTAATAGCAAAGCACTCGAGCTATAAAGCCTGAGTCTAGCCATCTCTCCAGAAGGTCTCTCCTTCAATGGTTAGGTACCCTCCCTAAATACGTCTATCGGTTTCCCTGGATTTTCATCGATATTCAAGGCATGGTTGGTGAAATTGGGTCTAGTAAAGATAAAGAGTGGGTTAGTTATTACAAATAGAGTAATTACAAAGGGGTGTGTATGCATGGATGCCAGATTGACTGTGAACTGAATGCAGGTATGCTAGAATGGGGATGCATGTATGGTAAACTGGTAGATTGGGTTGAACTGAATGAGGACTGTAAGCAGACAAAAAGCGTCCCGGGTATTTCTAATTGAATGGGTAATGGTACTAGGCCTTGGGTGAGTGGAATGAAAGCGTATTGAATGAAATGTGAGGAAGCGAGGGCCGATGGATGGGAATGATGTGTACGCGTTATAAGGATAAAGTGATATATGTAATTAATTAGTGAATTAGGGTGACGTGATATTTAATATCTCTTGATGGGGAGATATCTATATTCAACAGAAAGAAAGCTAAGCATCAACACTTGGATCGAAACCAGGCATCCTTCCTACTAGCACTGAGAATGCATAACCGACGAGTACCGAGAATGCAAGTATACCTAGATCAACTTGTGGCATCGTCATTTTGATTGTCTGCGTCAAATCATGTCATAAAGTGGCCGACACCTGAATCGAGTGAGTAACAACATCAACTCTTGTATGAGTGATTGAAACCTGGCATTAAGTAGTGGGATTGAGTGCATTGGCTGGCACCAAGATCAACTATTGTATATTATGTATAAACGTAATATAAAGGGTATAGTTCATAAAGAGTAAAATCATTTAGGTGCCTCGATGATATCTTCATCTCAATTGGGTGTGTGAAGCTGGAATAATTCTCCTTCCTCTCGGTCGGTAAGTGAGGGGAACTTATATCTCGGATAAGTTCTGAACGGGGTAAGGTGAGCAGGCATCCTATGATGGGAAATCAATATCTCTCTTGTATTGTTCATGCCAACATGGTTCTAATGGGTTAAGTGCAATGGTATCACTCACATGATCCTGGCACATATTCGTTCGTAGCACTTCTTGGTGTAGAAAATTTTGAATAATATGACACTTATTCACAGAGATTATCCCGATTATACACTATTTGAAGAATGCATGCATAATACATAACCTCCTCTACGTTGATCATCAATTTGCAGAATTAAAGAAACAATCACATGCGCACATTGAAACATCAATCACACATATCAACACAGTATGTAATGGGGAAAGCATACAGCTGAAAACCCATGACTATCTGTATATTATTATGATAGAGAACATGTAACAATACATAGTACAATACTCCTCACAAGTACTCAGTGTTATCTCCACCTGCTACACAAACTAGCTCAGATCTGAACAAGTCACGGGCTCAAATCCCCTTCACTATTTTCCTACCTCCACTGCGCAATCCAAGTTGAGAATAGATTTGATCCAAGTTCGAATTCCCTTGGCTTGTACCGCACAATCGTCATTGGCAATCTCAATCAATGATTGTGCAAATATCATGCACAACTATAGTCATAACTGATAGCAGTCTCACCCTTTCACCCACCTCTAACACTTGTCTCCACTGAACTGTCCATGCACTGAGTTAACTGATGTATTGTTTAGTTGATTTATGAGTTAAATAAGTAGTGAATTAATTAATAATTAATTCACATCACTCATCACTAGTGTATTTGTCAGTTAGAATAAATACAACTAGTTCAATTAAGTCAAACTGAACACAACTCCATCAACTCCTCAATCAACTCCACCAAACTCAATCACTTGAGTTCTAACTGAAGTCCATCATGCAATAGCTCAACTAACCCATAGGAAAAGCATATTTCCTTCTGGCAGTTGCATGTGCCACATCCGTAGCTCGAACTGAAGTGTTGCAAGAGGATAAGATAATGTTTATAGTCCAAATATTATTAAGAGCTAATAATATTCGA
>APFE030543785.1:14344-30254 GCA_000404065.3 Pinus taeda
CTGGAACATCTTGGTCTCGTCCCTGCCGCAGTGTGGTCCATTTGATGTATTTGTCCTCATAGCTTTTGACAGGGTAGTACTGCTCCTTGATGGCATCCCAGAAGCCATTCCAAGTGTGTGCAACTGAAAATAACGAGCCTGTACTTTCATCCTTCTGCTCGCAGTAGGTTTCCCACCAGTCCTTGACGTGGGGAGCTGCTTTGAGAAGAGCGAAAACAATCTTTTCCCGACTTGAAAATTCATGAACAGAGAAATACCCATCCAGAAGATTTAACCATTTATCTACGACATCTGCGTCTATTTTACCCTCGAAGATTGGGATTTCAAAATTAACTTGTACCTTAAAGGGCGTGGCGTTTCCAGAGTCGCTGCTGGAAGCCGATGCGTCACCTCTAGGTAGCCGCTGAAGGATCTGCGCAAAGCTATCCATCATCGCGTTCCGTTGTCGCTCGAGGGCTTCTTCGAGCAAGATTTTGATAGGATCTCCTGCCCCCTCGTCTTTCTTCTCATCCGCCATGGGAGGCCGTCGGGATTTTCGAGGCTGGTCTTGCAAAGGTTCGAGCAGTTCAAGCCCTAACTCCTTATATCCCGACCTCGTTGGGGACATGCAAAGAAAAACAGAGAAAAAGCGGACCGCTCTGATACCACTGATCCGGATTTAAACAGGAATGCAATAGATTACAGAGATAACCATAAATACAGAGATGCGGTAACCATAAACAAAGAGATGCACCAGAAATAATACTTCATTTCATTAATGGAAGATACCGAAATATGCTTACAACCAGAATCGGAAATAAACCAGCTAGGGCGATGGTAGCTTATCTCTGAGAAGAGATGTGCGGCTACATGCCTCTGAACTGTTCCAAACTGTGTTACAATGAGGCTCGAAGGCCTATTTATTATTGAGAAACAATGGAAAACCCTTCACATTCCAAAACCTACCCCTAGAAGTTGAAACGCCAAATTGTGGGCCCCGTTTTGGGTAAATTGGTACATCAATTTCCCGGGGTCGTAACTTTGGCATACGATCTCCGTTTGACACGTATGATAGCTCGTTAGAAAGATCTATCCGGGAACTACCACTTTGGGAAGGGAAACATTAGTCCATGGACCCATGTTGCCCCCATATTTCCCAAAAAACGTCGTTTAGGGCCTCAAAACGGCTCCGGAAGTTCAGGACCCAAAAAACTGCTAAAAATAGTAAGTTGTGCTACAATTAAGGAAACTGAAAATGCAGAGAGAAACAATGATGGGGGTCCAGATGGACTTGGCAGGTGGCCACCAATATCCACCTGGATCACAGTGTACCCTACAAATATCCCAACCTCTGCGGTCGGCTCTAGCTTCTTCTTGGCATCCTTCGTCACATGCATGTAAACAGGAGAACCAAAAATCCTCAAATGGGAAATATCAGGCTTGTTACCAGAATAAGCCTCCTCGGGTGTACTCATGCCAAGTATCTTGTGAGGACAACGATTATGCACATATACTGCAGTATTGCATGCCTTCGCCCACAAGTGAAGGGATGGGCCCTGATCATGCAACATCGCCTATGCAGCACCCACGATCGTTCTGTTCTTCCGCTCAACAACCCTGTTCTGCTGTGATGGGGAGCTATGATCTCTCTTCAAATCCCTTTTGCGTTGCAGAAGTCCTTGAACTCACCAGAGATGAATTCACCACCATTGTCGCTCCTAAGAGCCTTCACCTTCTTCCCCGATTCCTTCTCAACTAGTGCTTTGAACTCACAAAACTTTGAGTATGTCTCGCTCTTCTTCTGCATGAAGAAGATCCAACACTTTCGAGAGAAATCATCAACAAAAATCACATAGTACTTGTGCTTTGCTGTCGAAGCTACTGAGAAAGGTCCACACACGTCTGTGTGAATTCTCTCAAGGATCGTTGTGGCACGACTATCCTTCTCGTGAAAGGTGGCTTTCACAAATTTTCCCAAAGTACACCCCTTGAACTGATCTGACTGCGCAAGAGTGCCTTTAGGAAGCCCAGTAGAAATCTACTACAATATCTTCAAAGCTCCATGGTGAAGGTGGCCCAATCTCCGGTGCCACAGCTCGCCATCATCCCGACTCACCACTCCTTCTGCCTTGCATGCCATTGCTGCACAACCATCTACATGCAATTGATAAAGGTTCTTGACTCGAACCCCTATCTTTTGGGTTTCTGCAGTTGTCTTACTGCGTAGGAAAGCCTTTCCCTCGCTGAAGACAACATCATATCCCTTGTCTTCTAACATCGCCACAAAGATAAGATTCTTCTTCAATCCTGGAACATGCATTACTTCCTTCAATACGAAGGGTTTACCAGACTCCCTCTCAAAGGAAATGGTACCGATACCGGTCGCACTGTATCTACCATCATCGCCCATCTCGATGTGCACTCCAAGATCTTTCTCATCCAAATCAGAAAAGAAATCTCGATCTCCTGTCATGTGAAAAGATGCACCATTGTCCAAGAATCGTACCGATCCCATCACACTTGATACCAAGCATGCGATCAACGAAAAATCCAACTCAAACTACGAGGCTAAGGCCTCTCCCGCTGCAGATCCAGTAGCTTGCTTATTTTTCTTCTTCTACAGACAATTTGTGGCATAATGTCCGTGCTGGTGACAGTGAAAGCACTTCACCTTGGACATGTCTTGCTTCTTGCCTTTCGCACCGGAATGAGAAGCTTTCTTGTTCTTCCCCTTATTTGCTTTGGCAGTCAAAGCGCAATTTTCTTCATCAGATGCCTTTGATGAAGATCCGTCCCTGGTATTCCGCTTGATCTCCTCTTGCACAAGATCAGACCAAAGTCTCTCCCATCCCGGCAATTTCTCCCGACCATTGACAGAGTCCTGATAGGAATGCCAACTCTTCGGAATACCAAGGAGAGCCAAGCTCACCAAGTCCTCATCATCGACAGTCACCCCCACACTTCCCAGCTCATCCCGACATTGGGTAAACTTCGTGAGATACTTGGGCATACTGTCTCCATTCTCACACTTAATGTTTCTGAGTTTATCCTTGAGCTTCAACTTCCTCTAGTCACTCTTGCTTTGGAATAAATCTGTCAATGCTTTCCACATCAAGTATGGAGAAGCCTTTCCATGCAGGCTGGATACAATGTGATCCTTCACGCCCTCCAACAGATTCCTTCGACACTTTGCTGTCTTCTTTTGTGAAGCCTCAACTTGAGCAGCATCAGTAGGCTTTGGGACTTCAGTATCTATGAACTCCTTCAACCCATTGTCATCTAACACCGCCTCCATCCTATCTTTCCATGCAATATAATTCGAGCTGCCTTCAAGTGCATACTCCAATCGCAATCCGTTGAAAGACATTTCAACTTCGACACCAAGAAAACACTGCTGCAAATTCGAATTCCACCAGCTCAAAACTCAACCGCTTCTGATCTAAAATTCGTGAGAACAAAGTATTTCTCGTACAGAGATTGACTGTATGGGCATTCACTGGATATCTCACCTTCCAAAAACAAGGATGAATCCAGAGGCTACCTGGCCCGATTACAGACTCTGCCTGAAGAAATAAAATTTAATCACTTTCTGAATAATAGATATGATGATCAACTTCGCTCTGATACCATGTAGAAATTTTGAATAATATAACACTTATTCACAGAGATTATCCTGATTATACACTATTTGCGGAATGCATGCATAATACATAACCTCCTCTACGTTGATCATCAATTTGCAGAATTAAAGAAACAATCGCATGCGCACATTGAAACATCAATCACACATATCAACACAGTATGTAATGGGGAAAGCATACAGCTAAAAACCCCTGACTATCTGTATATTATTATGATAGAGAACATGTAACAATACATAGTACAATACTCCTCACAAGTACTCGGTACTATCTCCACCTGCTACACAAACTAGCTCAGATCTGAACAAGTCACGAGTTCAAATCTCCTCCGCTGTTTTCCTGCCTCCACTGCACAATCCAAGTTGAGAATATATTTGATCCAAGTTCGAATTCCCTTGGCTTGTACTACACAATCCTCATTGGCAATCTCAATCAATGATTGTGCAAATCGCATGCACAACTATAGTCACAACTGATGGTAGTCTCACCCTTTCACCCACCTCTAACACTTGTCTCCACTGAACTGTCCATGCACTGAGTTAACTGATGTATTCTTTAGTTGATTTATGAGTTAATAATTAGTGAATTAATTAATAATTAATTCACATCACTATGTGTATTTGTCAGTTAGACTAAATACAACTAGTTCAACTAAGTCAAACTGAACACAACTCCATCAACTCCTCAATCAACTCCACCAAACTCAATCACTTGAGTACTAACTGAAGTCCATCATGCAATAGCTCAACTAACCCATAAGAAATGCGTATTTCCTTCTGGCAGTTGCATGTGCCACATCCGTCGCTCGAACTGAAGTGCTGCAAGAGGATAAGATAATGTTTATAGTCCAAATATTATTAAGAGCTAATAATATTCGATTGTTCTATTTTTCACTAGCAGTCTAAAAATAGACTCCGCCCATATGTCTAAAAATAAAGGTCCATCTATTTTTACCAACATGACCAATCATCCATAAATATCATCATGCAACTCATAGACCATGATCCATATGTCTAAAAATAGACATAGTCTAAAAATAGACTTTGCGCCAAAAATAGCCTGCGGGCCCACTTAGTGAAGGCGACTTATTTTCACTAAGCTCCATCATCTTGTTGCATTCTCAACACTTGGTATCCCCTCTTTCTTGGTAACACCTAATCTTTCACTGGCTCTCTCTAGCCCCTTCTGAGTCTCTCTCTATTTCCCTTCCCTCCTTGAGGTTGAGTTCAAGGCTTATAAAGGTTCTTCATATAGCCACTATCTGTTGCATCCCATCCTCTTGGGATCCTATGGCATATGAACCTCAAATGGTGACTCAACATATGTAGGCTTTGTCATTCCTTCCATCCATTCGAGTTATGAACCTATCTGTGTGCCGTATAGTTTAGTTTGTTGAGGTTTATGGGGTAACTCTTTATCGGGTAAGGTGAACGTGGGTTCTGGTGAACTATGGGTGTTTAAATAGATATCCTATGAGGGAGGACTCCCTCTGTTATGTTTGTGCATACTTTCCTTTCGATCAGCAAGCGGGTAGAGTTATGATTCAAAGTGTCAATCATATTATGTTCTGTCCCTAACGTGTACTGTGCCATGGCTGGTTCAATGTCGTATGTTGACAACTTGGCTCTCTCCTCTGTTGGGGAACTTAGGGGCCATCTTAATCTATTATGGTGGTAATGATGGGGACCTACCCTCTCTCGGGTCTGTATTGAACGTGAACTTCTCTCTGGTTTGGAAAATTTGGGTGTTTGCAAGGGGGGGGTGGCAGAGCATGGTGAATTATTTGGTTTGGGCGATTCCAGGGATCCCTTCTCCTACATAATCAGTTAGCGAAGGAGGGTCATATGAAGGATATAGGTTTTTTCCTTAGTGATAAGGCTTGGACATAATAGGGGAGGTCCCACTTCTCTATGTTAAGCTTCAATATCATTATTCAAAGGTTTCATTAACCAATAAGGGTAATTTCTTGGTTTTATGATCAACATGGCTTTTTTTCTTTTTTTCTTTTTGAGCGAAAGGCTTCGCAAAAACTCACTGACATTTGGCTGTTCCATCCAATAGGGTTGTTCAATAAGGCTCTGCCCACAACACTACCTCACTCTAGCCTTACCCACAACTATTGACCCTGCCTGTCTCCTTCCCGATAGCTTGCAAAAGGGGATAGGGTAGTATCCCTCCTCAAATACAGGACATATAGAGTAACTGGTAATTTCACTACTGAAAGGTGGCATATGCCTATTTATATGGTAAATTCCGTAATAAAAGGTAGCGTCTCGGATGATATAGAGGTCAAACGTGGCCACAAGGTTAGAAGTTCCACATGCCGTGGGACCTGGTCATTTTGATACTTCAAGGTGACGTATGCTTATAGGGGGAGCAATTCTATGCCTTGGGCCTGGGCGCTTGAATCCAAAATTCAGTGGTTTTAACTTGAAAATGCTCCCAAACACGCATTCAATAAGTAAAAAGATTTGCTTGTATGGGGTCATAGGCTATTTCTATTGGGGCTATGTTTATTTCTACGGGCAGGGCCCACAAACCTTATATCCCAAGCCAGCTGTTGCTTGGGGATATCTGAATTAGCAAGCAATAGTCTTTTTCCGGTTATACCTTTTCCATTGCAAGAGCCTTATCTTTATTCTATTGTATGATTCGTTAGATATTGTTTTCCGAGGGCAAGGAAAGAGGTCAGTCATTCATAACATCTTTGGCTTAATCCAGCCATAATGGGTACCTACGGTCTCTTTGATGGGTTTTGAGGGTAGAGTAGTGTCAGTCAAGGAAGGGGGGGTGACACCCAACATAGCCAACAGATTCAGACCAGGCAATGACTTCGCTTGAACTAATTCATTCAAAACTTATAATATTACATTCTTATTTATATAAATCTATTTTTTTTGGGATACTCACTGTGAGCCAAAGTACTAAACTTCACTTTTGCTAATGAAATTTGGCATTTCCTGATGTTTCTATATAATTGGATGGATAGAATCATTTTCTTTCAAGTTGAGCGTCGCTCCTATCACGTTTGACAATATGATGGAGGAAAGAGCCAAGGATAAAAAATACATTAAGACATTATTCATGCTTGTAAGGTACGATAGTCTCTTTCATGCCCTTAAGGTTGGCTCTTTCACGCTGGTCGGGTAGTATAGTTAGGGAAGGGAGGTTGGGTGATGATGCCCTCGAGTCCTTGATTGATAACACACATCCGAGAGAGGGTAGTCCCATAGATGAGAGTATAGACGATATGGGACGGGGGTGAGGGAGTGAGTGAGGCACAGCCATAAGGACATTCTCGATAGCCGATACCCGATAGTCTGCATAGGAGGATTGGGAGGAGTTGATCTAGTCATTGCTTAAAGACCCAAGCAATGACAATCATTCCCTATAGCAGCCATACTTCGACCCTCGAACTAGAACCTCTAATGATATAGAGCCTTGGGAATATGGGCTAGATGGACTTGATCTCATCCTAGATGTTCCAGTCATTAATTATATACGTAATATAATTGCGATTTTAGTTTAGCATGGTAATTGTTTGATGTCCACCTGTCATCGTCGGTAGAGGCCGCCTCCTTTCCTGGCTAGCTCAATGTTTATGCATTTGTTTATCTCTACAATTTATTTTTATATAATAGTGTATTTATATATTTGAGCTGAGAGACTCATTCTACAGCCTAGTATGAAGACGATATGTAAGTATGTTCGTTTGTCTTCAAATAAAAATAAAATATTATTTAAACAAAAAACAATGTCGGCTATAATAAAAAAGAAAAAAAGATATGTTATGCATATTTAATTAGTTGGCCATATGACATAATAAAATTTCATGTAAAGTAATTAGAAGTAAAAAAAATTGTGTAAGTAAGATGTTTAAACCCTATACTTTTCAAAAATATATCAACTTTATAAATATGCATATATTGAAAACAAAAGTTAAAAGAAAATATTTTAATGTTGTATAGAATAAAAATATCTAATGTGAGCAAAGAATAAAATATTTTAATATGAATTAATATTAACGTATACTTAAAAATAATATTGATAACAAAAAAACAATTTAATGTAAGTTGATAAAATGACTCAATCCGCATGTTATGTAATTTTTATAACATTAAAAAATACAATTTAATAATAAAAAATTACGTGTTATTTTTTACACTCTAAAATAGCTTTTCACCTAAAAAAATTGATCCTCTAGACTCATATTAAATCTGTACTTAAAATAAATCTATATTAATTATAAATACATTATAAAAAATATACTCAAAAAATATTTATTTTATATTTATTTTGTAACTTTCTGGCTTCCTTGGCTTCCTTCCCTACTACCATGTGGGCGTAATAATTCATTTTCAACCCCAAGAACAAAAACCGTCTGCAAGGGTATGCTTAATTCCCTTTT
This sequence comes from Pinus taeda, assembly GCA_000404065.3. Lineage (NCBI taxonomy): Eukaryota > Viridiplantae > Streptophyta > Pinopsida > Pinales > Pinaceae > Pinus > Pinus taeda. The sequence continues at coordinate 22,373 of APFE030543785.1, forward strand.
AAGTCTGAAGCATTAAAACACCATGTGATATTGTTCCGACGTGTTTCAAGTGAAGGGATGTGATATATTTTACTTTTAAGTATTAAAATATCTAATAAATAATAAATGCTTAATGTTATAAATTAAATTATATTTAAATGTATTTATATTTAAAAGACATATATATAAATATAGCAAGCTTCAATGTTGTATATTAAATTAAAAATTTTTGTTTATTTTTATTTGTATTAAAAAGTCTAACAAAATAACAAGTGTTACATAGTAATTATTCTTTACGGCTTAGTTTAAATATAAGTAAATTAAAGTGAAAAACAATAAAATATTCATGTGATATTGGTTATGCACATATATATTTAATTAAGATATATCTATTAATTTATAATGATTAGTAAAAATCTATAATTAGTAAAAATTATAAGATTTTTATTTGTATTGAAAATTTTCATTTTAATTAAGAATATATTAATATATTACAATTTAATTTAAATGTTAATCTACATTAAATTATGTTTATCTAAAATAAACATGATTGAGTTTAAAGACTAATCTAAACTAAATTATGTTAAAAATAAAAAAAAGATGTTAGAATTTGAATGATGGCTTAAAATACCCACAAAATCAAATCTCACACTAATCACAACGCTACATAGCATAAATATGAGCAAGCTAGAAAGGGCTTCTTGTTAAAGAAATCATCGTTATTATTTTAAACTTGGTGCCTTATTCTAAACTCTGTGCTACTTTGCCAACGTATAAATTATTTTTGAAATTGATTTAATAAAACTTTTGTTTAAATGGAAGTAGGCATGAGAATTAATTGTAATAAGTATTAAAAGTAAATAGGTTTTCAATTATTATTTATAGAGTGATCGACCAAACTGCATAACTAGCAAATAATTATCCACCAAGTATCTTTGTGGAAAATAAACTAGCAATTGTCCCAACAGGTACAAAGAGAGGCTGATAGGATTATTAAATTGGAATTGTTGAATTTCTAGAAGAGATGTTGGTTCAAGCCTAACGGATCAAGCATCGCCGTGGAAAATAAATGAGCAATTGTCCCAAAAGGTACAAATAGAGGCCGATAGGATTATTAAATTGGAATTGTTGAATTTTTCTAGAAGAGATGTTGGTTCAAGCCTAATGGATGAGAAATTTGAGCTGGCTAAGGGCTTTCTAATTGTTTTTTATTATGGTAAAATTATATTGATAATTCATTGGTTTTACTTTCAAAAGCTTGAAGGAATTTGAAGAGCAGGTATAGAATTGCTTTGTGGGATTTGATCCCAAAATAATTGATTTGTAAATACATACTCAATGAAATGTTAATTGGTTGAAACCCTGCACAAATGTTTGATATAAGCAAATAAGCTGAAAAGGTTGAAAGGCTTAATTGGTTTGTGGAAAACCTTGTTTTCTTAGACTGGATCATTGTGCAATTACTTTTCTTTAGATGTTTTGTTTATATCTATATTACAAGGAACACATTGAATGTCTTATTTCATTTTAGAGTAAGTTAATTGCCCAAAATCAAGAAACCTCTATACATGGCCAAGCATATACGAAGCTTGCTAGTGACAAAGGCAATAACCACCATGACTATCCCCTACCAATATATTTCATTGAAAACCATAATTGTATATTGCATTTAGAAAGTCAAAACGTAATATTAGAAAACATGTTGATATATTGCTATTAAAAAGTTAATTCCATTAGAAACCATGATATTATTATTATATTTTATAAAGAATAATATACATATATAGAATGATACTATATTGAAAACCATAATTGTATATTGCGATTAGAAAGTCAAAATATAATATTCGAAACCATGCTAAATATGACATTACAAACCTTAAATGTTAAAGGGAGAACTTAGAAGTTGGAAATTAAATGACCACAGCCATTCTGAAGACCATGTCTATAGAGACGTTAAAAAACCATGGTCAATGCCAAATTAGGAGGCCGGAAGGCAAAAACAAAAATAAGAAAATACCAAATCGTTGCTAACATTACATGTAGCAAGAATAATAGAAGCACTTCTTCCCCATGGATGCCTTCCTGATTGTGATCTCACACTCGCCTGAAGACGACCATGCCTGAAGACAACCATCTAAACATGAACATGCACGCTCGCCTGAAGACGACCATCTAAACATGAACACGCACGTTTGAAAGGAGGAACAACACACCGGACACTATTTAGATCAGCGAATGAAGTGAAGCAGTGATATATTGGAAAGTCTCGAAGATGTCGGCTTGAACAACGTTTCATGAAGGACAACATAAAACCGATATCCCAACTCATTCATTTCATTATCCCAACTGATTCATCTCATGATAAAATGAGAGAATCTGAACTTCTTTTAACAAATATAACACCTCAATTGGAAGAGAAAGGAGCCGCTGGCATTGTCACTATATCCAGGAATACTGAAACTATGATCAAAGACACAAAATAATGATCAAACAGAACACATGCCAACTTATAAGACAAAACACAACATAAACTCTCTAGCTCATGATGATGAAGGCAGATGGAAATCAGTGCAGAAGGCCACCCCAAATGGTCATTATCGAAGCCAAGAAGCAGAAAAACCCATTCATAGATACAACAATAGCGTGCATGCCAGGAGCTATGACAGTCCAATGATCTGACAGGTTTAAAGCATGGGAAAATCAACCCTTAGGAAGCCATAAATAACTTCACAATAAAATATAAAATATAAAAGCCTGCATGCCGCCTTCTTCATTTAAGAGAAAGGGTGAGCAAGATATTCAGACATCTCTCTGAATCATAAAAGGCAGCCCTTACAAAACCTGCATGCCACCTTAGTAGACATTCATGATATGTGCTAATTCATATACATTCATTATATGTCATGACTCATAGAAGGCGAACCAGATGAGTTGGAGAGGATGAAATCACCTCTATGGTTCCTGTAGTGCAATAAATGGCAAGGAAGACATTCAGACATATCCGCTGATTAGAAGCATATATGCAATCAAGAAATGATTCACGCTCCCCTGGAAAAATGATGAAACAAAGGGTTGCTTAGAAACCTATCTTGAAGATGCAAACATACCATGGAGCCAATTGCCAATTTAGAGAATTGAAGACCATGTAAAGATCCATGTAGATATCTTCGAACGTGCTCGCTTGAGAAGAACTCATCTTGCTCAGAAACCCATCTTGAAGATGTAGCCATACCACGGAGCCAAGAGACGATCTAGAGAAGTGAAGAACATGTCCAAATACCCATGTAGCTAAAGAACCAATTAAGACCATAGAAGTGCTTCAATGCACAATAGAACTCGGAGGTGAAAAGAACACAATACAGTCAAAGCTAAGAGAGAGTGAAGACTGAAGACAGTGGATAGTGCAACAAATTAAGGAAGATGTGAAAAGGTTAATAGAGAGAACCACTCCAAAGAACAATCGGTTACAACCACAACTAAAAAGTTACCCGCAATCCTACAGTGGCAACTCAACCGATATTGCAACATTGGTTAGAAGTTTTTGACACGAGAAAATACAAGCGGACATAGAAGTGGTTTCTATGTCTTTTTTAAGTACAAAAACATGTGTTTACTTTAAAACACAAAAGTAACATAAACATGTTGTATAACAATCCGATGAGGGAGATATGAGAGTTAATTTACAGAAAGGAAAATTGAATTACTGAATTATATGCCAAAGGCTTTCAGGTAATGAAGAGACGAGCTTTTGAGACCTTTAAGAAAATAACCATTCACTGGCAGACCCCAATGAAATATTGCTTTGCCACTTCAAGGTTGAACCATTACAACACAACCTGTAGATATATATTGATTCAGTACACCTTCATCAGAGAGAATACCGCTTGTCTCAAATATATTAGACCAGAAAAACCATTACACCTTCAAGATACAGGCCCAAAATGAAAAAAAAGGGGAAAAAGTGACCTGTTTGGAATTGTGATCCTTACTATTCCCAAGGAGAATATGGCGACTAGGCGACTAAAGTAGTGCTCAATCATTGAAAACACCTCTGATCCAGACGTATTATGCCCCTGCTTACCCCCTTGTTCTACTTTCACATGAATGGCTAATATGATCTTGCACCTCTTAACAAACAGAGGTATATGGCTAATATGATCCAATATGATCTTGCACCTCTAACTGGCTAATATGATAGGGAAAATATGATAGGAGTTAAAGTAGCAAAGAAAACTGAGTGACTTAATAGCCAGAGGCTTTTTAGGTACTGGAGAGACGAGCTTTAGAGAGCTTTAAGAAAATAAGCATTCATAGGCAGACCCCAATGAAATATTGCCTTGCCACTTCAAGGCTGAACCATTACAGCACAACCTATAGATAGCTTGACCTAATACACCTTCATCAGAGATAGAATATCACTTGTCTCAAATATATTAGAACATAAAAAACATTACACCTTCAAGATATAGGCCCAATAAGAACAAAAAAAAAGATCATCTGTTTGGAATTGTGATCCTCACTATTCCCAAGGAGAATATGACAACTAGGCACCCAAAGCAACCTTCAAACATTGAAAACACACTTTTGATCCAAACGTATTATATCCCTGCTTATCCTCTTGTTTTACTTTCACATGAATGGCTAATATGATATTGCGGTTATTGCAAACAAACAGATGTAACTGCAACTAAAAACCACTCATCAGAGTTTAATAGCAAAACTTTTGGATGATATTTTCGATCCAAATACGCCTTTCAATCCATTGTCCTACACAATTTATGCCTAGGGCTGCAGATTGCGGAGTAATCATAAATATTACCAAAATATCAATAGACGAACCAAACACACTTGTTAAACTAAAGTGACTGATCCATACATATTATGCCCCTACTTATCCACTTGATGTAGTTTCACATCAATGGCTCATATAATCTTGCACCTCTAACAAACAAAGAACGTGAACAAATAACTCCAACTAAAAATCACTCATCAGAGATTAAACAACAAACCTCTTGGATGATGTTTTCGACCCAAAAATGCCTTCTAACCCCACCTTTCATCTACTGTCCTGGACAATTTATGCCTAGGGATGCGGATTGTGGAGTGATCATAATATATCACTGAAATATAGGTAGATGGACTAAGGTAGAGGAATATGTTTAACCTGCATCCCAAGGACCAATTCTTTACTAAATCAGGCATATCAATGTTTAGAGACAACGTTAATACCAAATAGGCTTGACTACATGAATATAACACAACAAATACTCGGCACCAAATCTGCCTATGTAGATCCTATAATAGCCCCCTAATTAAGTCTTCTTGAAGAAGTTGCAGGAATCAATTCGCTTCCTATGATCGAATTCCAAAATTAGGGAAAGGCCCTGCAGCCCAAGGATCAATCATCTCTCAAATCAAGTATGAGAAGGACCAATAGCACCAATGCTAAATACTTACAATGAAATTGATTCAGCAGCCACTGAGCCCTCATTATCCTGCCACTAAATATGGAAACCATCTAAACAAGAGAAGAAATAGCGTTGAAGGGGACGAAATGATTTAGAGAATGCTTTCAATTAATTGATTCAAAAGCCACTAAGCCCTCATTCTCCTGCCACTAAATACGTAAACCATCTAAACAAGTACAGAAATAACCTTGAAAGGGATGAAATGGTTCAGAAAATACTTTCAAATACAATAGCGAATGGTGTGGACAACATACCATCTTCAGATCTGGTCATCTAAGATTGAAGTGGATGAAATGGTTCAACTAATACTTTCAATTACACTAGCCAATGGTGTGTACAACCACTCCCATCTTCAGATCTTGTCATCTAGATAGACCAACACAAGCAGATCCCCTTCGGGTAACCCAAAAGCATAAGATCATACGGTCTTGTTATGAGCGACTAAAAGGTTCTGCTTCTTTACAAGGCATGCACATATAGTTATAAAGCATACACAACCCACTTCCTAAGAAAATATAATTAACCTAATTACTTACAGAGCGAAGTTTCCACTGGTCTCTATTGATCTTCGAACCACAACATATAACCTAATTACTTACACATCTTCTTTACAAGGCATGCACATATAGTTATAAAGCATACACAACCCACTTCCTAAGAAAATATAATTAACCTAATTACTTACAGAGCGAAGCTTCCACTGGTCTCTATTGGTCTTCGAACCACAACATATAACCTAATTACTTACAGAGTGAAGCTTCCACTGGTCTCTATTGATCTTCGAACCACAACAAGAAAAACATATTTAACCTAATCACTTGAGTGAAACTTCACAAAAATACCTGAAAGAATGCCCTAGATTTCTGAATAAGCAAAATTAAAAGCGTCGCTTGCTATCTCCATAGACCTATGGAAAACCCATCCCCAACCCACAATCACATCCCAACATAAGCATACGTAGTAATTTAAGGTGTTAGAATATATAATAGTAGAAACAAGAAAAGTATATAAATTAACTATAGACAACACCAGAGGAAACTAAGGTGGAACCGTAAAAAAATTGAAATTAGGGACAGAGATGACCACTGATGGAAAACCGTACGCCTCTGTATCCTGGGAAGAAAAATACCAACGAGTAATGCTATTTTAAATTGTTGCAGGCAATCTCAAGCAAGAAGACGCGGAAGACAGATGAAAACCCTTTAACCCTTCCATCGCATTTGACTAAACGATTCTGATCCCTTCATAAACCTGAGATTCTCGGCCTGTTTAAAGAGTTCCATAATTTTTTCCTCTGCAACTGTCAGCAGACGGGGTCGCTTTGCCACTAACTGTGATAATGTTTTATCATCAAACCCTGATCTTAAGAAGTGAAGCTCTCGATTTAAGCTTATCTTTGCTGAGATTAAGTATTCTTGCATCTCTAATAACAATATTGGATATATCTTCTTCTTTTATAACAGTTCTAAGGAAGCTGAACTTAGGCTTCATCCCCTTACAAATTACTGGCATTCGATGCTCCATCTACATTCAAAACTAACAAAAATTATATTCCCACTCCCACTTCCAGTTGTTTTAATGAAGTGAAGGAAAAATGTCACTCTTTTTTTATCAGAGGCTTCAGCTCTGCCTTCCGATCCAAACCTAAGATATATCATTCAGAATGAGCTTTCTTTTGTAAACGCGGATTGGAAGAAAAATAAGGGTTCTGCTCTTGTTATGCCATTTATTAATTCCAATAACACCCTCCCCCAAAACCTTTCAGCTATCAGTTTGTCGACTTTCTGGATCACAAATGTAGATCCAAACACAGCTTCTGGCAAAATGGTGAATGTGAGTGGGGTATTAAAGTTGGCTTAGTTGGTCGCAGAACAAGGTTTTCAAATCACCGAATTTGTTGATCGTGCACGACATAACCAGGTTTTGGAGAGAGCTAAGGAATAATTCCACCAAACCAGACGCAGAGAAACCTCGAATAATGATGCATGTGGGAAACAGATGTCAAGCGGATAGAGAAAAAATTGTGCCAGATGTCAACCAGTAGAAGATCCAGATGTCAATCAGAGGATAGAGAAAAAATTATTCTAGATGTCAAACAACAGAAGATCCAGATGTCAATCAGGGATTCAAAGTGTAGACTACTACACTGATTCAAAAGAAGGCCTATCGGCCTAATTATTTCATTGGAGAGGTTATGACGCAGCATTGCCAATTTTATACGATTGATTAACTCACTTGTCCTTTTCTTTGGCCATTATTCTTTGTTCATCAAAATAAGTGCGTTGAAATGTATTTATTTTAGCACGTAAATTGGAGGTTTTCATTAATAGTTAAAGTTCGATTTTCCATAAAACACCTTAGAAGATAATTCTTTGAAAAATTTTAAAATATTTTTTTCCATAAACAAGTCAAATATATATATGAGATCACAG
>APFE030543795.1:0-12669 GCA_000404065.3 Pinus taeda
CGTAATTTACTTTCATGTTATTTCATTTCCATCCTTTATTTTAAGCTGATCAGCATTGTTCTTTTGCAGGTTTTTAACTCGGGATTGCTTGTGTGTTTATGTATTTGCTTTATATCTAGTGGTAGTTTCAGTTGAAAGATTCAAAGTTGCTGCCTTTACTTTATTTTCATGGCTGATTTTTAGTTTTATTTCTCAAATCTGTCTGCTAACATATGAATGGTCTCTTTATTATAAATTGTCTATCTTTTAGAGATCAGAATACTAATAACTTGCAGCCAGCTTTGGGTACTTTTTAGACTAATCTTTAACTACTTTCTAATCGTGCTTTACACAGTACTATGTGTTAGAGGCAGAGAGTTAGAAAGAGCAAAACATTATAACTAGTCTTTAAAGTAGATTTTTCTCATTTTTTAATCATTTCTTAGACTTATCTTTAGCTACTTCCTAATCGTGTCTTACACAGTACTATGTGTTAGAGGCAGAGAGTTAGGAAGAGATAAACATTATCATTGGTCTTTTAAGTGATTTTCCTACCTTTTATTTGCAGCAGCATGAATGGTGTCTAATGCCATTAGAAAGTGGTTCTTTGCTTTCAGTTCATTTTAATTCATTTATTTCCTTCAAGTTTTCCTTTTCAGCAAGTAGTTAGAAACCACTAATCACACACCTTCACTCATCTAGAATTCACCTTACACACACCATCACTCATCTGTTTATAAATACATCACTCCATCTTAGGAAGATAAATTAACCACAAACAACACCCAAAACGACAAAAAGCTCTAAGAGGTTGCTTAAGTACATATAGTACACCTTCACTTCATCAGCTTACGAGCCCCAGGTTGACAATTAATGACATCAATTTAGGAACACTAAATTGACTAAACAACTGCCATGCTCAATACTACACCTGGTCAGTCCCTACAATAAAGGAAGCAAAATTAATACGAGACTGAGAGTCGAGATCAGAATTATGAAGAGGAAAATCAAGGATTTGAAGATACAACTAAGTCAGTAGAAAGGATTTCCTTAGCTAAGGAAAATCACATAGCAAACAAGGTTAAGTTCTAAATTTTGATGATTTACCTTTTTGAAGTTTTCCTTAAAGAGTGGCTCCTCTACATTCAGTTTTTAACAGCTTCAAGGCACACGAAAAGGGACATTTCAAGATAAAGAAGCTCAAGATGGTCAATTTTTGGCATTAAAACTGCGTTCGTGAAATTACGTAGCAGTTTCGTAGCGCGCTACGAAATTGCTGAAGATGATGCCTAATGCACAGCAGTTTCATAGCGCGCTACGAAACTGCTGTCGCTGCATGTTATGATTCGGTTGATCAATTGAGAGTGACAAAGGGAAATAATTAACAAAGTGTGAGCATCCAGCAAAGGCAGAACAAGCAGAGGAGGGACATATATGAGCTCTAAAGCTATATGTTAAAAAATAGTCATTATTCATAGCTAGTTTTGTTCATGATGTTTCAAGCAGCATTAGACAGGTTTTGTCTTAACACGTGTATATGAGCCAGGTCTACAGTACATGAAAAACATGGCAATCCAATACATTTTGGGGTAATCAATGAAGAACAGCAGGGATAATTTATTTCGAATATCCTAGTGGAGAGTGAAAACAGAAAAGCAGGGGCAGTTTCCTATTTTCCAAGAGCAGTAAAGAGATGAGACATCAAGAGCCAGCAAGGAGTTTCAAATCATCACCACAGCTAAACTGAAGAAGGACATGTGTCAGAGAACGATTTTGGGTTTTAATAAATGCTACTACCAACATGATGAGGAGTTACACTCCTAATTGTCTTAGGTTTCTAGCACTTCCAGTTAGCAGTTAGTTGCATTTAATAGTTAGTTTAAAGTGTTAATAGGTGTCATAATAGGAAGAATTTGAGTTCCCCTCATGCTGGAGGAGGAATCTCAGTTATGTAGAGAGCTCTATATATAGCAGAACATCTAATGTACAAAGTGTTGGAAAATTATTTAGAAAAGCTCTCACATTGTGCTTTGTGTAAAGACTATGTTTTCTGGTATACATGGTTTGGCTTTCCTTCTCAGGAATCAGAAGGAATTCAAGGTTCAGAATGTATTGTATTGTTCTCTTCTCAGTATTTGCAGTGATATGAATGTGTGATTACTTAGAAATCACTGATTGTGCTCTAATTTCCTTCATACATTTATAAACTGTGTTGTCCTATATGTTTCTGGTGTGTTCTAAATGCGTTGAATTCTGGATGCCCTGACTTCTATGTAAGGCTGATATCATTGTTATACTGAAACTATTTTGACTCCATAATCCCAATGGATAATTTCTAATTGTGTTTCCACCACTTCCATTCCTTCGTTTTGTTTCATAGAGTTAGTCATCTTACTCATAATCCAAATCTTTAATCTTGTGAGAGAGCCCTCTCAGGTTAAGGAGGCTAAGCCTCAACCTAAAGTAGGTTTGAAATAGTTACTTAAAGTCTACCTGATCAGCAGCCTATCAGGGTCTGGTTTTGAGATAACATTTTGGTGCGTCTAACGGGAGCCTGAAGATTAATCATTCCCGATATCAAGAGACTGAACTTCTCAAGGTAGCAAGAGTTCAAAAGAATTTTCGAGGCTGCAATCTAACTTGGTGACTCCATACATTTTCAAAAAGTTTAAAGGTGGCTTCGAGAGGGAGATATACACGGAGTAATCCTGACCCAATTCCACCTACTCATATGGATAATCCAAACACCATTTCAAGGAGTAGACAAAGATTTACTGAAACACCAGGTACTCCATCTTATTCAAAATCTTTGCTCTCTGAATTTTCAAGAAGTCCTGAGGACAAAATAGTTGATGACAAAATTCATGAGGTGTTATTTAGATCAGAAAATGAAGAACTCATTGGAATCATTTTAGATTTGCAAAAAAGAGGGATTGATACTTCATCTTTAGTATCACAAAAATATAAAGAGGAATTTTCGGAAGTTGTTACTTCTGAATTATTGCTAGAAAAGAAAGACTTAGATAAACTCAAAGAGCTTGATCCTTTTGAAGTCTTACTTAAATCCAAAGCCGGTTTACCACTTCCAAATTGCAGTACATTTGTCACTGGTTTGCAAAGCCCAAGTAGTCCTTTTCATATCATCACTTCATCCTCAGCTTCTGTTAGTCCTAGTTGTTCTCAAACACCAAGCAATACACCTCATATCGTTGTTGTTCCTTCTGTCTCTTCAGTACTTTTCATCACTGCTCCTCCCTTAGTCATGGGTGTAACACCTAGATATGCTCCACTAGCACTCCCTGCTGTTTTGCATGACCTTCCCAGCAAATATGTTGCAAGAATTCCAACCTGGGGTGGTGATAAAGAAATTACAGCAGAGGAACATGTAGACAAATTCAATGATTTTGCTGACAGAGAGGAAGTAGATGATGAAGACGTGATGCTAACATTATTTACACAAACCTTTGTCGGGGAAGTTAGAAAATGGTTTAAATCTCTTACAGCTGGAAGCATTCACAATTGGACAGAGTTTGAGGACATTTTTCTAAGGAAATGGGGAAATAGAACTAATCCAGTTCAAGCTCTTACTGAATACAATAATCTTAGAAGAGCACCTGATGAGACCGTTCAAAACTTCTCCAAGAGGTTTAACAAAGTGTTTAATTCCATCCCAGTGCGTTTGAAACCTCCTAAAGCTTTGGCACAACTGAGATATGTTGAAGCATTTGATTTTGATTTCTCTTTGTTGCTCAGAGAGAGAGACTCTGCTACACTCGTTGATATGCAAAACGATGCAATTAAAGTAGAAGTAAACATAGTTGCTGCTAAAAAATCAAAGATGGGAAAAGCCAAAATGAAAGAAGAAGAGAAACCTTGCTCTTCAGCTCCAGAAGATAAAATTGATTCAATGATGAAGACCATGGAAAAGCTGATGGATCGGTTAGCTCTTGGAAATACCTTTGCTCCTCTCGTGCAACAGGAGCCTCAATTTAGAAATCCTCAGTTCAGGAGACCTCAGAACCAACAAAGGTCAAGAGAGAATAGGAATCAACAACCTGATCCTCCAGTAAGACCCCCTTTCCAGCAGAACTTAGTTGATGAAGAAGATGAGCCTGAAGTTCCTGAAGAATCCATCCATTGTCTTGATGAAGAAGTGTCAAGAGTTTTCTTGACTAAGGAAGAACATGACGAATCCAGTATGACCAAACAAGGAGAGGAGCCTTCAGACTATATAAAGGGTTATCAGCATGCTATCTTTGAAATTCAGAAACAGTACAATCTCAAGAATAGAAATGTGCCAATTACAGCAAGCAAAGCACAGCCCAAGAAGGATGCTTCAAAGGCTGTTGAAGACAAGAAGGACAACCTAAAGGCTGCTAAGGGTAAAGTTGATTCTCCATCTAGTAAAAGGGACATTCAAAATCCATCTCCTACTAAAGAAATTGAGAAAACTATTTCTGTTTTTAACCTTGAGAATGAAATTGCAAAAATCAAAATATCAGTCCCTTTTAGTGAAATCCTCAAGGTAGACAAATACAGAAGTAAGATTGTAGAGATGATTAATTCATAACCAGGGGTAGCTGATATCTTAAATGTACAAGAGGATAATCCTATTATTTACTTGGGTCCAAGACTTGAAGATGAACAGAATGAAGAATTTCCTAATGTTGGATTCAGGGGCCTCTCATAATCTTATGCCCAAGGTAATCAAGGAAAGGTTGGGGTTGCAAGTGACTAGACCATATAAGGATTTATTCTCCTTTGATTCAAAAAGAGTTCAATGCATTGGTTTGATAAAGATGTTGTTGTGGGTCTAACACAAATTCCAGCAAAGACAATTGTCATGGACATTGTTGTGGCCGACATTCCACCTAAGTTTGGGATGTTGCTTTCAAGATCGTGGGAAAAAAAGATCAAAGGCACGATGCAAATGGACCTTACATATGCTACTATCCTTGTTTTTGGTGAGCAAAGGAGATTGTATTGGGATACCAGAATGGCTTATATGGTAAGCAGCAAAGACAAACCTCAAAATTTTCCTATTTATTCATTTGATAATGGCCTTGGATCAGCCATTCTTTTCAATGAGTTAGTTGGAGATGAATCAAAGGAGAGGCTTTCAGAAAATCAATGCCAAGGAGATCAGCAAGAAGATGAAAAAGAGACAATGCATTGGTGGTCATTATACTTTGATGGATCAGCAGGAAGAGAAGGGGCGGGAGCTGGAATTTCGATCACAAGTCCAAATGATGAAAGTAAGTTTTTGTCCTACAAACTAAATTTTTATTGCACCAATAATATGGCTGAATATGAATCTCTGATTTTGGGCTTAGAAGCTTTGTTAAAGTTGAAGGCTAGAAACATTGTTGTTTGTGGAGATTCTGAGTTGGTGATTAAACAAGTAGAAGGTGTGTATCAAACCAAAGATGTAAGGATGAGAGCATACAGAAATTTAGTGTTGGATATGTTGGATAAGTTTCAGGCTTATTCTTTCACTGTCAAAACTAGAGACCAAAACTCTATTGCAGACTCCTTTGTTGTTTCCGCCAGTTTATTCATTATTCCTATGCATTCTTCTGGAAAATATGAGGTGGAAGTTCATCATCGACCAACTATACCAGATAACATCACTAATTGGCAAGTCTTTGAGGATGACCAGCAGGTAAAAAAATTCATTGAGTTAAAAGGAGAGTTTGAAAACACTCAAATGGATCAACAAAATATGTTTGTGGAGTCAAAGGAAAAAAATGAAGTCTTACAATTAAAAAATAATTTAATACCTAAGGGTCTCATTCCTCTTGAGAAATTGTTTGATCAAAATGATGTGTTCAAAGCTCCAAAACTATAGGCTGATGAGGAGGAAGTAGAGAGCTGTAATTTAGGGGATTCATTTATACCTAGGATGGTAAAGATTTCGAAATTTCTTTCAGCTGATATGAAGGCTAAATATGTTGAGATGATGAAAAGGTTTATTGATGTTTTTTCATGGAGCTATGCTAATTTAAAACAATATGATTCTTCTATTATCCAGCATACCATTCGTATTAAGGAGAATGAGAAACCTTTCAAGCAGAAGTTAAGAAGAATTAATCCTCTTCTTATGCCATTGATTGAAAAGGAAGTTAAGAAGCTCTTTGATGCTAAAATCATTGTTCCAATCAGATTCTCAAATTGGCTTGCTAATTTGGTTCCAGTTAGAAAGAAGAATGGAGAGATCAGGATTTGTATAGACTTCAGAAATTTGAATAAAGCTTCATTGAAAGATAACTATCCTCTTCCTAAGATGGATTTAATTCTGCAAAACATTGTTGGTTCACAAAGGATGTCTATGCTTGATGGTTTCTCCAGGTACAATCAGATTCTTGTACATCCATATGATCAAGAGAAGACAACCTTCACAACGCCATGGGGAACATTCATGTACGCCAATATGCCTTTTTGTCTTATGAATGGAGGGGCCACTTTCCAAAAAGAAATGGATATTGCCTTTGCTGAAGAAAAAGATAAATCTGTGGTTGTTTCTCTGGAAGATATCACAGTTTTTCAAAGAGAGAAGAAGATCATTTGAAACACCTTGAAATAATTTTGCTGAAATGTAGAAGGTTTGGTATTTCTCTCAATCCCACTAAACGTATTTTTTCTCTAACATCAGGCAAACTTGGTCATATCATTTCTGAGGAAGGAATTAGGATTGATCCTAATATAGTTATTGCAATTCAGAAGCTAGATCTGCCAACAAGTAGGAAAGAGATTCAATCCTTTCTTGGAAAGGTTAACTTTGTTATACGTTTCATTCCTAACTTTGTTGAGGTTGTCAAGAATAGAACGAAGATGTTGAAGAAAGGAGTAGACTTTAAGTGGACAGTTGAAGCAAAGAAATATTTTGAGGAGATCAAGAAAGCGCTCACACAAGCACCAGTACTTATCAGCCCAGATTTTACCAAGGAATTTCTTATTTTTACATTTGCTTCTGAAGATACAATTGCTGGAGTTTTGCTGCAAAAAGGAAATCAAGGTGCCGAACAACCTATTTCTTTCTTTAGCAAGACATTAGCAAATGCTAAACTGAAGTACAATATCCTAGAGAAGCAGGCTTACGCCTTGGTGAAAGCCATAAAAGGTTTCAGAACCTATGTTTTGCATTCTCATATTGTCGCTTATGTTCCAAATGCTGTAATAAAGGGTATCTTGACACAACCTGATCCGGATGGAAAAAGGGGCAAGTGGATAGCAAAATTGTTGGAGTATGACATTGACATCAAGCCCACCAAATTGGTGAAAGGTCAAGGCTTGGAAAAGCTAATGACTCAATCAAATCTGGACTGCCTTGACATTAATTTGAGTGCAGAGATCTCAGAAATTTCTGAAAGTGAGGAGGAATTGGTCCAGATAAATGAAAAATTCTTGGTTTCAGAATGGTACAAGGATGTAGCTTTTGTTCTACAGCATAATAAAGCCCCTGCCAATCTTTCAAAGTCCAAAGCTCGGTTTGTCAAGTTAAAATATTTAAGATATTTTGTATATGACCAAAATTTTTTTTGGAAAGATGCAGGAGGGATCTTGTTAAATTGTCTCCTTGAAGAAGAATCTGATAAAGTAATTGATGAATTTCATAAAGGAGATTGTGGAGGACACCATTATTGGAAAGCTACTGTAAACAAAATCTTAAGAGCTGGATATTTTTAGCCAACTATGTTCAGAGATACTTACAAAAGGGTGGCCACATGTCATGAATGTCAAATATTCGAAGGAAAGAGGAAACTTGTGCCTTTACCTTTGGTTCCTATATATGTTGAAGGCCTTTCCAACAATGGGGATTATATTTTATTGGGGAAATTCATCCTCCCTCATCAGGACAGCATCGCTGGATTCTCACCACCACGGATTACTTCACCAAATGGATAGAGGCGATTCCAACAAGGAAAGCTAATGATTCAGTGATTATCTCTTTCTTAGAAAATAATATATTGTCTAGATTTGGTTGTCCAATGAAGATTATAACTAACAATGCTCAAGCTTTTAAGTCCAAGAAAATGATTAATTTTTGTCATCAATATCACATCACTCTTGGACATTCTACTACTTATTATCCACAAGGAAATGGCCTTGTTGAATCATCAAACAAAAGCATTGTAAGGATCATTAAGAAGTTGCTGCAAGAAAACAAGAAAGCTTGGCATTTGAAATTAAAGTATGCTTTGTGGGCTGATCGGATTTGTAAAAAGAGGTCTACTGGCACTTCGCCATATGAGTTGGTATATGGTGTTGAAGCTATATTTCCAACATCACTTGGGGTACCTGTAATGAAACTAATTCAAGGACTAGAAGAGGAACCAAACGTTGTACAAAGGAGAATCAATCAACTGATATCCCTACAGGAGAAGAGGAATGAGGTATATAACAGTCATCAACACAGTCAGAACAGAATCAAGAATACATTTGATAAAAAGATCAAGGAAGTTACATTTCAGATTCATGATAGAGTGTTGAAATGGGAAGCCAGAATCGAAGAAAAGGGTAAGCACGGGAAGTTTGAAAATTTGTGGAAAGGCCCATATCAGATTGTTGCTTTCCATGGAAACAACACTTACATTTTGCAAGAAATTGATGGAGAACCATATGTTGGAGGACCTGTTAATGGCAGGTTCCTAAAGCATTATCATTGTTAAAATACCATCAGTTTCTCATAACATTGTATATATCCATTTTATTAGTTTTTTCTTTTTATTGAAAATAATGACAAGCTGAAACGGAAAGGCTTAAGCCCGAGGTGAAGGCCCAAGAAGCTTAAAGGGGATGCTTGTCAAGCAAATCTACTTTTGTCATAAGATGGATCAAGCACTGGACCTGCGAGTTCTTACTGTACTACAGGAGCACGCTATCCCAAGTGGAGCTACCTATTATCACCTAAGAAACAATTTCTAAATTGTTCACATCAGTTTGATTGTAAAGGTTTGGTGTTAATCCGGTTTAGTTTTCTTTCATGTTTTCTTTAGTATCTAAGTCCTAGGAGTCTTGGTGGTAGGGTTAAATAAAGGTCAAAAATCCGTTCTCATTCATCACTGGTCCCACAACCTGTGTAGATTCCCTGTATAAAAAAAAAATTAAGGTTCTTATGTGTTACGAAGCAGTTTAGGTGGTTTCATAGCGCGAAATCCAGTCTAGGTGTTTTCGTAGCGCAAAACCCAGAATTTACACTGGCTGCGCTACAAAATCGGGGATTCGTGCGGATCTATAGCAAATCTTGCTCAGATGTCATATCTATCAAGATCCGTTATGTTTACATCATCAATTTTCAGCTTATACACTTCTCCTATCATGTCCAACCACTTATCCTCATCATTAGAGTCGTTAAGCACCTTGGTACCCTCAGGTTGCAAGTTTCAAGAAAAGACAAGTACTCACAGTCATGATTTGTGTTTGCCAAGCATTCAATTTGAAATCCTTGAAAATCAGGCGAGCCAGTTTTCAAGTGAGGCAGCTTTCAAGAGAGGCAGTGATCGAAAATTGAGACGGTGCCAGTCTTTCAAATCTTCATCCCACTGGAATTCCACAGAGGGAGCTACAGAAAGAATGGAGCACGGGTCAGGCAGGTGTTTGAGGAACAAACTGGAAAGCTTAGATAGCATCCTAAGGAATAATTAGGTTGAACAAGCCTTCAAACAGGTTGGTTGTTGGAGGTTTTGCGAAAAACTTCAAGGTGGCCATATGCAAGTCACTAAGGAATTTGCTTTAAATTTCACAAGACTGAATTCAAAAGTTGGGGTGCTTGAATTTCCAATCTCTCCAGAGGTTATATCTACAGTCACTAAGATTCCGAGGGGACAGGAAAAATGGTTTAAAAATTTCAAGTTCGATATGACCCCCTGCAAGGAATTTCTGAAACCGGAGTTCATTGATTGACTTGAACAAATCAGTGCCCAGGAGTTTTGTCAAAGATTCATATGCTAATCTACTTACCTGCATACAAAGGTACTTCACTTGTGAAGGCAGGTACCATAAGGTGTATTCTTATCACTTCAAGCTTCTGCTTCATTTTACTAAGAAGATATCACTTGATTTGCCTTTTTACTTGTTTCGTAGCCCAAGCAAAATGTGTGACAAGGTCCAGTTGAAGAAGGAAGCCTGTGAGACCTCATTGTTTCATCACGGCTTAGTCAAGTTGATCGTTTTGCATGAGCTCCAGAGAGTAGACAGGGACTAGGCAACGTTCATTTTTATGTATGGTTTCAAGATTGAGACTGGTCTCAGTCCTCAGGTTGCAAAAAAATCTCCGCCAGAAGCTGGTCATCGTGCAGAGACAAGATCCAGGAGATTTGTAAAATTGAAGGCTAGGAATCAGGGAAAGGAGCCCACCAGACCACTGGTAATTCAGGACACACCCCAACAGTCCCAAAAAGAGAAAACTCAGTTCAAAGAGGGTGTACATGAACCATCTACAGGTGAAGTAGTTCAGAGAAGAATGACCAGGAGCCAATTAGCTAAAGAAAAAGGCAAGACAATGGTTACTGAGGAAAGCCCAGTTTCAAAGGGAAGTTTGAATGACTTGCTGCAAGCTATTGATATTGAAGAGTCTCCTCTAGTTCGAGCAGACTTGATAGAACCAGTTAAGGACAAAACCAAAAGGATCAAAGTCTCGAAAGAGCTCAAATTTGATGAGCAGGTTTCTAAATTTGTCTTTAAGCCAAGAATACCTATGATGAGGCGTTCAAAGCAGGTACAAGAAGCGCTGCTAGAAGCAAGTGCGACAGAGGAGATAGAAAAATCTCATGAAGGACCCGTGACTTCAGCAGAAGCATCATCTCTGCTGCATAAAAATGATAGAGGTAAGGCAGTTATATCTCAAAAGGAATATAGTGTTGAAGAGTTGAAAAAGAAGTTGAAGTTAGCAAATCTTGAAATTGCTAAACTGAAGAAAGCCTCAAGGAAACATGCAATCAAGGAAGCTCGGTTTAACAAAATGCAGGCTCTATGGGAAGACAAAACAATTTCAATACCCGAGGTGGTCGACTGCCATGCTCAATACTACACCTGGTCAGTCCCTACAATAAAGGAAGCAAAATTCATCAGAAAAGTTAATACGAGACTAAGAGCCGGGATCAGAATTATGAAGAGGCAAATCGAGGATTTGAAGATACAACTAAGTCAGCAGAAAGGATTTCCTTAGCTAAGGAAAATCATACAACAAACAAGGTCAAGTCCTAAATTTTGATGATTTACCTTTTTGAAGTTTTCCTTAAAGAGTGGTTCCTCTACATTCAGTTTTGAACAGCTTCAGGGCACATGAAAAGGGACATTTCAAGATAAAGAAGCTCAAGACGGTCCATTTTTGGCATTAAAACTGCGTTCTTGAAATTACATAGCAGTTTCGTAGCGCGCTACGAAACTGTTGAAGATGATGCCTAATGCACAGCAGTTTCGTAGCGCG
Organism: Pinus taeda; assembly: GCA_000404065.3. Classification (NCBI taxonomy): domain Eukaryota; kingdom Viridiplantae; phylum Streptophyta; class Pinopsida; order Pinales; family Pinaceae; genus Pinus; species Pinus taeda. The sequence continues at coordinate 11,408 of APFE030543795.1, forward strand.
CTACGAAACTGCTGTAGCTGCATGTTATAATTCGGTTGATCAATTGAGAGTGACAAAGGGAAAATCATTAACAAAGTGTGAGCATCTAGAAAAGGCAGAACAATCAGAGGAGGGATATATATGAGCTCTAAAGCTATATGTTATAAAATGGTCATTATTCATAGCTAGTTTTGTTCATGATGTTTCAGGCAGCATTAGACAGGTTTTGTCTTAACACGTGTATATGAGCCAGGTCTACAGTACATGAAAAACATGGTAGTACAATACATTTTTGGGTAATCAATGAAGAATAGCAGGGATAATTTATTTCAACTATCCTAGTGGAGAGTGAAAACAGAAAAGCAAGGGCAGTTTCCTATTTTCCAGGAGCACAAAGAGATGAGACATCAAGGGCCAGCAAGGAGTTTCAAATCATCACCACAGCTAAACTGAAGAAGGACATGTGTCAGAGAACGAGTTTGGGTTGTAATAAATGCTACTACCAATATGATGAGGAGTTATACTCCTAATTGTCTTAGGTTTCTAGCACTTCCAGTTAGCAGTTAGTTGCATTTAATAGTTAGTTTAGAGTGTTAATAGGTGTCATAATAGGAAGAATTCGAGTTCCCCTCATGCTTGAGGAGGAATCTCAGTTATGTAGAGAGCTCTATATATAGCAGAACATCTGATGTACAAAGGGTTGGAAAATTATTTATAAAAGCTCTCACATTGTGCTTTGTGTAAAGTCTTTGTTTTCTGGTAATACATGGTTTGGCTTTGCTTCTCAAGAATCAGAAGGAATTCAAGTTTCAGAATGTATTGTATTGTTCTCTTCTCAGTGTTTGCAGTGGTATGAATGTGTGATTACTTAGAAATCACTGATTGTGCTCTAATTTCCTTCATACATTTATAAATTGTGTTTTCCTATATGTTTCTGGTGTGTTCTAAATGCGTTGAATTCTGGATGTCCTAACTTCTATGTAAGGTTGATATCATTGTTATACTGAAACTATTTTGACTCCATAAGCCCAATGGATAATTTCTAATTGTGTTTCCACCACTTCCATTCCTTCGTTTTGTTTCATAAAGTTAGTCATCTTACTCATAATCCAAATCTTTAATCTTGTGAGAGAGCCCTCTCAGGTTGAAGAGGCTAAGCCTCAACCTAAAGTAGGTTTGAAATAGTTACTTAAAGTCTACCTGATCAGCAGCCTATCAGGGTCTGGTTTTGAGATAACATCATCTTAAACAATACCCTTAATTTGACTACATATTGGAAAATC
>APFE030543805.1:19376-38731 GCA_000404065.3 Pinus taeda
GATATTTGCATTTGATATCTGCTACTGATGTTGCACTTCTGTACTCTTAGTAGATGTTAAATCAAGGAGAGATAAATCAATTGTCGCTTGAAGCTCATGAGTAGCACTAGTTATAAATGGTACTTTTATCTCTTAACTATTTCTGCTTATGCGTTAAAGTGATATTTAGTTTTCAGTTGTTTATATATTACAGCATGGATGTCTGAGTTATCATTTGGCACCTTTGTACGGTGATAACTATTTTTTTAAGTTTAGTGTATGAATAGCTCATTTATGCGATAAGTTTTAACAATTGTTTCGTCTAACTTCTTATACGAAGTAGCTCATTTTTATCGAATTCTTTTCTTATGATAGTTGAATGTTCTTTATTACCAGTTATTGTTTGAAATCTTTTTAGATCGCATAGAAGAAAGATCACACCCCGGGTTAGCATAAATTTTGATGTTTTTATGTTTATTAGAATACAATAGCATAGCATTAGATTAGAATTAGGATAGAAGCATTCCATTTAGAACAGAAATACCTTTCTTTCTCACACACACACTAAATTGGGAAACTGGTCCCATATCCCCAGTCGGACCCGCTATACCAAATGGATAAGGAGCTGCCAACCAAGGTCCGGACCGGGCCGGTATCCCCCTTGTTGTTGACCCGATTTTCGGGACCTTCAACATGTGGGTACACTTTGGGATCCCATAGTCTATCATCTCAGATTAGGAGAGTAGGTTCCTCAATACATTTTGGTCCAGTCTTTGGTTGATGTTGGACACCAAACTCACTAAGTCCACAGCCTTCCATCCTCAAACTGATGCCCAGATAGAGGTTGTCAACAGGATGATCATACACATTCTGCGCATGTACAACTCAAAGAATCCATGCACATGGGACAAGAGCCTCCCCTATGTTCAGCACAGCTACAACCGAGCTCTCCATAGCTTGATTGGCCACAACCCTTTTCAGGTGGGCTTGGGATTTCATCCACTATGTCCCATCGATGTGGCCATGCCATTCGTAGCTACTCAAGAAGATTCGGCTCATGTCCAGTCTGAAACAAATAAGACAAACAAATTCATTGAGCACATCCAACATATTGGCCAACAGGTCCATGACATTTGGGAGTAATCAAATGCCAAGTACAAGAAGCAACATGATCAATGTCGGGTGCCACACAAGTTTCAGGTGGGCGACAAAGTCTAGTTCATTTGCAAAAGGAACGCCTTACCGGATCCTATCAAAAACTTAGACCACTCTGATATGGTCCTTACACCATTACTAAGGTTGTGGGAGATAATGCATTTGAGCTCAACATTCCCCCATTCCTTGGCCTGCACCTAGTGTTCAATTTGGACCGCCTTCAGCCATACTTTCCACCATTACTAGACACATCCAACATTACAGAACAACTCACACCCATAGAGTTAAATCTAGATTGTATGGAACAAGCTGCAACTAATCATATCATGGACACACAGATCAAGCACACTCGCCAACAGAATATCCAACAGTATCGAGTTGTCAAAGCAGACCAACTCCTTCACCAGGGTAAGTGGTTCACCAGGGACCCAGTTCAACAGAAGTTCCCTCATCTCATGGAGGAACTCAACGCAATGGGGACCATTGCTTCCTAAGGGGGGAGGAATGATCTAGGTGGATATTGGTGGCCACCTGCTAATTCCACTTGGATCCCCACTAGTGCTTCTTTCAGTTTTTCAGTTTCCTTAATTATAGCACGGTTTACTATTTTTAGCAGTTTTTCGGGTCCTAAACTTCCGGAGCCGTTTTGAGGCCCTAAATGACATTTTAGGAAATCTACCAGTTCTTCTTTTAGTTTTTCAGTTTCCTAATTATAGCACAACTTACTATTTTTAGCATTTTTTCGGGTCCTAAACTTCCGAAGCCATTTTGAGGCCCTAAATGAAATTTTTTGGGAAATCTAACGTGAGTGATTTTTCTGTAGAAAATTGTCTTTTTCGTCATAGTCCTCGGAGAGATATTTCCAATGGGATATCATGCATGTCAAATGGAGATAATACGACCAATTCACGACCCTGAGAAGTTGGCTATCCAACTCACCCCAATGGGGCCCACAAACTCTTGGTGTTACATCTCCTCGGGTTATGGTTTTGGTTGTTTAGGGTTTTCTCTTATTGTTCAATAATAAAAAGGCCCTTGATCCTCATTGTAAGACAGTTCAGAGGTAGGTAGCCACCACATCTCTTCTCAGAGATAAGCCACCATCGCCCTAGCTAGTTTCTTTCCATTCCTGTTTGTAAGCATATTCAGTATTTTACATTAATGAAATGAAGTATTATTTCCACTGCATCTCTGTGTTTATGGTTATATCTATAATTTTTTGCATTCCTGTTTAAATCCGGATCACATATTCAACGAAAATGTTTTGTGCAAGGATCAGATGAAGGAAAAGAAACAAGAAAAAGAAAATAAATAATACATAGTGCTTGATGAGATCATAGAAAAAGTGAAGTTGCTTGGAAATCATAATGATCAACAACTATAACAAGAGCAACAACAAAAACTACAACAAGCACCTCAAACACTTGAAAGTGATGTTAGAACATCTAACAAGATAAGTAGACCCCCTGAACGATACTCTCCTTCATTATATTATGTATTGTTGGTTGATTATGATGAACCATAATGTTATGAAGACGCAGTGTAGGTAGAAACTAGGAAGAAGTGGGAGCAAGCCATGAAAGGAGAGATGGAGTTCTTAGTACATAACCAAACTTAGGACTTAGTCATATTGCCTGTAGGTAAAACAACATTGTAGAATAAATGGATTTACAAGTTGAAGGAAAAATATGGAGGTAGAGAAAGGTATAAAGCTAGCCTCGTGGTGAAGGGGTTTGCATAGAAAAAGGGTATAGACTTTGATGGGATATTTTCTCTTGTTGTTAAAATGACTTCAATTAGAACTATTTCAAGTCTAATAGTAGCTGAAGATTTTCATCTTGAGCAGTTAGATGTATAGATAACATTTCTCCATGGGGATTTGGAGGAAGAGATATATATGCGGAAGCCAAAAGGATATGAGGTAAAAGGGAAGGAGAAACTACTGTGCAAGTTGAAGAAGAGCTTGTATGGCTTAAAATAGGCTCCAAGGTAGTGGTATCTAAAATTTCATAGGTTTATGTCTGAACAAGGTTATACTAGATGTCACTATGATCATTTTGTTTATCTCAAAATGAAAAATGATGGAACCTATATTGTATTTTTTTTGTATGTCGATGAAATTCTTGTTGTGGGTTCTAACATGTAGGAAATAAATGTTCTCAAAAGAAAATCAGAAAATTGATTTGCAGTGAAGGATTTAGGTTCTACAAAACAAATCCTTGGTATGAGAATAACTAAAGGTGGGAAGAATCGAAATTAACATTGTCTCAAGGCGAGTACATACAAAAGTTGTTGAAAAGATTTAATACACAGAATGCAAAACCAGTTAGTATACCTTTGGCTAGCCATTTCAAACTAAGTAAGGAGGTGTATCCCAAGGCTCATGAATAAATGGCTTATATGTCTAAAGTTCCATATGCATCAGCAATTGGAAGCTTAATGTATGAAATGGTATGCAGAAGGCCCGATATTGCACATACGGTTGGAGTTGTAAGTAGGTAAATGAAAAATCAAAGAAAAGAACATTCGATGATAGTGAAGTGTATTCTCAGGTATTTGAGAGGTACCACAAATCAAGCATTATGCTTTGGTGGCTCAAACATTGATTTATAGGGATGTGTTGATGTAGATATGGCAAGTGATAGAGATAACAACAGGAGCACCACAAGGTATGTGTTTACTGTAGGTGGAACAACTGTTAGTTGGGTTTCAAAATTGCAAAGTGTTGTTGCACTCTCAATGACAAAAGAAGAGTATGTTGCTGCTACAAAGGCTAGCAAAGAAATGATTTGGTTACAAAAGTTTCTGGATGAATTGGGTAAGAAGCAAGAGTTTGCTAGGTTATACAGTGACAACCAAAGTGCCATACATCTTGCAAAGAACTCTATATTTCATTCCAAGGCTAAACATATACAGCTTAGGTACCATTTGATACGGTTAGTGTTGGAAGATGGACAGTTGAAGCTGGAAAAGATACAAATTAGCCAAAATCCTATAGATATGTTAACAAAAGTTGTAACCATGGAGAAACTAAGATTCTGCTCAGTTTCAATTAGCCTTCAATTATGATGATGAAGATGAGAAACAACCAATTCCAAAGTGGATTCATTGTCTAGCAAATGAAGTAGCGATGGAGTTTCTATAATCAGTCTCCAAGTGGGAGATTGTTGGGTGTGGAGCCTAATTATCTTCTTTATTCAAAGGTATCGCCACATTGGACCCTAGTACATAATGGGGAGGAAACGTCGCCCATTTTTATGTGTTGTCGGAGGGGTCCTCTGGGGGAAACATTGACTGTTTAGAGCCAGATTGGTGGGGGATTGGTGGTAGTGCCACCGAAGCTAAAAATAAATGTAAAAATGCCTTTTCAAATGTTGTAATTTCGTAGTGAATCTGGGTTGTTCATTAGGTAAAAATATGAATATAGAAGTTATGTTTAATTTAGGGTTTTTAGCCCTAAAAGGAAACCCCTCACTATATATGAGGGAATTTTATTGCAAATATGTAGATGTGTATCCTAAATGACAAAAAGAGAGGATATTGTGTGAGAGCGAAGAGGGAATTATAGTGGATCTGTTGTAGGTTGTATGTCTTTATTTTGTTAGATAATATAAATGGAAGGACTCGTTTTTTCTTCGTGGACATAGCCCAAATTTGGTAAACCACAAATATTTGTGTCTCTCTTGTTTTATGCAATTTATGTGCTTATATTTATGAAATATTTTATGTGTTCCATTGCTCTGTAATACATAATCTCCTAGCATGTGGAAATAATTAGATTTGGGTAAAATCAGAGAGATATTTGAAACACATGGTCACTCCATTAAATAAACATAACGAGACAATGGCTTTCGAAGAATTACTATTTGGAAATTACTTTCTGGAAACTCAACTAGTGCGTTATCTTGCAAAACCATCCCCAGTTCCACTCGACACACAATTGGATCTCCTTCCTTGTCCAACTGGCGACAATGAATTTTGTATATTTAGTAGTAGTAGTAGTAGTATTACTAGTGGAGTTCAGAGTCCTTGTACACATGATGTTTGGACTATGTATTTCGATGGTTCAAAAATGTATATGTTGTGTTCCAGAATTGCAATTCAATTCCTCCATATTTATTGTAAAACCAGGGCTATGTAAGATTTGAGGCGTAGCACAGAAAATGCCAAAGATTTTGTATTTGACCCTACAAACACTACTTCTATACCTACAATTAAATCATGTGAAATGTAAAAGAATAAATTAAAAGAAAACCATTCAATCCTTACTTGTGTTTGCAAACAAAATGAAACCACTCCACTATGGGAAATGGATTCGCATAGAAACAATAATCAAAGACTTTTCCAGAGAAAATAAAGCATGCCACTAAATAAAAGCTCAAAAGAATTCAGAAAGAAAATATGTTCCTACATTTTAGTTCTAGTACTGAGAAAAAAGAGTAAGTATATGTTTTGTATTATATTAATTCTACTTCATATAACAGAAAGAACCTATTCCTCTAATGGAATGATCCTATTCTCCTACTCAGAACAAATTTGTTCGTGCACTGGAATGATCCTATTCTCGTACTCAGAACAAGTTTGTTCCTACACTGGAACCACTATGTTCTTGTACCAGAATAGATCTACACAATAATCTTGCATCCCTTAATCTATAAATCAAAATGTTGTTTTGTCAAGGAAAAAATTGACAAGTGCTGAAAGGAAGACTTCAACTCGAGCAATAACAAAAGAAATCCCAAATGAAATGCAAATTACAATTCGAGAATATTAATTGTGAAATTAAAAGGGAAAATTTATTGATCTTAATGCAAACAGTGAACTCCTACATTTGAATAAAATATCACCCCTTAAAATATTATTTACTCACACCCTCTATGAATGTTTATCATTGTGTTGAATATGTCCTATGTATAAAAAAACTCAATCATTAAATAAAAAATATATCTTACAGTCATGAATTTGAATGTGATAGCCAATGATTCATTTACTTAAAACTTCAGTTTACAAATATTTATCAAAGCAAGGAATACGATTTAAACATAATGGTTTACATAGGAGGATTAACACTGCTACACAATTATAATATGCATGCTTTGATTAGAGTATCCTTGATGTAAAGAAATAGGCCTTTAAAAAAAACTTGGATGATCAAAGCTTGCAACTCTAACCATTGCTCCAGAAACTATTCAAGAGGAAGCTTCTTGGATAAAATACATATTGTTGTGTTTTAAGAAAGTATAGAAAAATTTCTTTGAAAGAAATAGAAACAAACTCAACACATGTAAGTTTTCATATCTAAGATCACTCGATGAAAAATAAATAAAAACAAGAGCATTACCAATCTTGCACACTCACCATTAAAAATCAACCTTCACACCAGTCATTCCTGTACCTAATACACTCAATTGCAAAATTGGGAAAATGAGTTGGGTTAGCTAGGCCCTAGCCAAGCAGCTCATTTCCCTCTTAAGGAAACACCGAACTTATATGAGAAGAGTTATCATTACAAGAAATAACATGAACGATATATACAAATTGGCATTAACTACTTTTTATTAAGAAAACATAAAGTCTCTGCAAGTATACATTACAAAACGATGGATCCATCCCCTAGAGGGTTGTGGTGATACATATCTTCAAAAATATAAGATTACCAATGCATTCAACAATATCGCTGACCTATGTTATTGCATAACCCTAACTTATACATGTTTTCATAAGCACTTAGTCATATTGAATAGTTAACCGAAAAACACAACAACTAGTAGCCAACCTCCAGCTTTGGAAACTTTGTAACGTTGCACACACTATACAGGAAATGAGGCAGGACTTCAATGATATGTGTGCACCATTTCCTCTCGACAACTATAGTGCACTTGGAGCTAATCCTCATCAAATAGGTCGGTTTTCCAAATATAGTGTAGGAAACACATGGAGTATAGGAATATCAGGATCCTGAACCAACCACTTTGACTTCGATTAATGACCATTACATGTGAAGCCATAAAGTATTGTGAATAATGACTTACATGAAAACCATAAACCTATTTAACCATTTTTAGCAATGATAACGTTACATAAGCAATATCCAAAAATTTGTTAAAAGGAACCAGAAACACATGTGAAAGGCTTAGTTCAAGTTGTAGAACAAAGGCTAAAGTAAGATAATTGGGGGTAAGGATAAGCTAAAAGAAGAAAATTTAAATGACCATCATCCCCCCAACCTCATATTGGTCTATGTCCTCACACAACCACTTACCCATGCAAAAAATAAAAATAGAAATCCTTCTCCTCACTTTTAAATTTGGATGTGGATCCCTGAACCTTTCACTTTCACTTTCTTCACTCAACCTTCCTTATGTGCTTGGCCAACTTCTTAACACGAACCCCTAGATGGGCCACATGGAACTTCCATTTCCTTACTTGTCTTTTCAATTCAGACACTGTCACTATCAATTCTCCATTCATGTTCTTCAATGCAGCATTTTGGTATAATATACATATGGTTATGACTCCCAATTCATGAACCTATTGCTTCAAATTTTGAGTTCGACTCATCCTTCACTAATTATTTCCCTTTGTCCTCTTCTTGCATTGTTATCTTGTTGGGCACAACCCAACTTGGGCAGATTTTGGGTAGATTTTGGGTAATAAACCCGAGTTTTGCGATGCACGCAGGAGAAAATATGTTGTGACACACAAAATGGACTGTGTAGATGAGAAGCCGAGTACAACGTAGACCATGCAACAAACTCAACTCGTAGTATGGGGCCTTCATGATAGATACCCTCCCTTTTTGTAAAAAATGTATAATATTATATAAGTTCAAGTGTTTTGGACCATAGTCCATTGTATTTTGGAAATGATGGTATCGGTGCCATGGTAATGTAGCAAGGTAACCCCTCATATAATAGTATATAGGGAATAATAATAAATAAGAAGAAAAAAAGTATTGATCAAAATCTATGTTTATGGTTGTATTATGTTGATTTGTACTTCAGAGAAAGGGTGAATATCCACAACTATGTTCGCGAAGGCCTGAGTGTGCCACTGAGTGCGCAAACTATCTACAACTTAGTGCGCAGATACCCTGCAACTGTGTGCATAGGGAAGAACTATTTGTTCTACCAAATTCTCTATTATAAGAAACAGTTCTTATGGACGTAGTCCCACATTGGGATGAACCACAGTAAAATTTGTGTCTTCATGTGTTTTGCTTATTATTTACACTTTATTTCAGTACTGTGAAGTTTATGGATGTTGATGTTAAGCATAAGTAATGAATGAAATTCTGTGAAATAATATATAAATGCGAAGTAATTCATGAGTGTGAAGTACGTTATAAGTGTTAAATCCTAAAGAAAGAAAAAGTACCACATTGCAGCATCCCTCAGGCTACAGAAACCTAGTTCTGCAACATTCCATTGTCACTTTTGGTGAGACTGCAACTTGCTTGTAGGTCATTGCCAAAGGGGCCAGTGATTGAAGGTTTTGCTGGTGCATAGTGAAAGTTTGAACCTAGGTCAACCCAACCTAAGCCAACAAATGGTTTTGTTGCTAAGTCTAGGATCTATCTGAGGGATGTTCATGTGGCATCTATCGAAGAAAGAAATTCTAGATTGGGTAGAATAGGAGGAATAAGAATTTGCAGAACAAGAAAATAGAAGTCCTCATATGTCAACTAGGAGGTGGTTGGAGAAGTATATTTTCGATGATCAATAAAAAATATTCATCGAATTGTTCCATGTGGACCTATACGAATGGATATCAAGGTTGACTAAGAGAAAATACTACTTTAAAGGAGTCGAACCTAAGGAGTGGAATCCTGAATTAATACGAAGACTCAAGAACACTGACAATAGGATCTCAAGAGTTGTTGACTTATGGATTGACAATATCCTGGGAGTATTATTACTGAGTTTATAGTAGACTCGATTGTGTCCTATAGTGAAGGAGAACGAAATTTTTTTGAAGGAACACAAAGTAAGTTCTTAAAATCTATTAACCATTGGATTAAGATGCTTTTGTGCAAAAATGGGACTTTACGAATGCAGTCAGATTATTAGTTATGTTTAGAAGATCCAAAGAAGAAATTGGAACAACACGAAGTGGAAAAAGATATAGAATGGACACCAAGAAGATATCTTGTGTCTAAGATCCAAAGACTTTGATAGATGATGACTATAGCCTTTTCTTAAGTGAGTTTGAAAGTGAATAAAACCAGCACAAGAACCCTAAAGTAACCCCGTAGTATTCACCCTTCCAAACTAAAAGTTCATGAAAGCTAGAATCAAGTAATAATCAGGGTATTTACGGTTTTCCCCATCCACCTAACCCTACCACCCCTACCCCTCATCCCCCTCCCTTTATGGAATCCCCCTCCCCCTCCCCCATCACAAAGAAATATATGGTCGATGATACTAAATTGCTTATTTTTAAAGAGACTCAATTAGAAGATCCAAAACAATTCTGGTTTTGATGAGAAGTAGTATGGACAGTGAATCAGGTCTATGATGAAAATATGAAGAAATCCCAGCTTGTTACAACATTTTGTGAAAGAGCATTGACATGGCATGTGAAGCATTCGTGCAATCATAACAGACCATTTGCAGACACTAAAACATCATTGGTAAAAGAAATCAAGAAGTTGAAGTTTGAGTCACAGTGCATCACAGAGCTAAAATAAATCAAGAAAAATAATACTAATTTTTTTGGGAATTTGATTAAAGATTCAAGATACTATTCGATCAGCTGATCTTTGAAATATCTCTGCAACAACATAAATAGTGGTTTATAGTTGCGTTGCTTCAACATATAAGATTGTGTTTGTCATAACAAAGCCGAGAAACTCAAGTTGAGGCCTTATAACTTGTGATGGAGTTAGAAGCTTCACCAATAGGGTATACAAATTTAGGTCAACTGGAAAATTTGACTCTGCAGGTACAATATATGACCAAAATTAAAGAAGTTCGAGAGGAAATATGGTGTAGAAACAATGTACTCTCTTCAGAAACTAAATGGCTAGTGGAGCACCGAATCCTTCGCATCCCAAATCCATATTATGGTGCGGGATATGTAAATCTAGGTGTGTCATGTTGAAGACTATTATCTACTACAAAAGTATCTACAGACTCCAAGAAACATGTATTTCAAGTTCTGCAAATCAATGGGACACGATGAAAACAATTGTCGAGCTTATGAACTATTAATTGAAGTGTTGATGCATATAGGATGCAAGTCGAAGAATATGGACATAAGGAAAATGGATAGCATAGTGGTCAAGGTGGTTATCAAGGTCAAGGTTGAGGTATTGGCTAAGGTCATGGAGATGGTCGAGGATGAGGACATATTATCTACTGTAACTATGGCTAGGCAGGACACCTTGTGAGAGGCAGTCAGAATCCTACCATGACATGTAAGTATTGCAAATATTTTGATCATGTAGCTGAAGAGTGTCTAGTACTTATGGAAAATATGCAAGAAAATAGGAACCAAAAGGCGACAAAAAACATCCAAATGATGATTGAGAACCAAGGACCGATGAACCTCACATAAATATTGTAACAAGAATTGGAGTTTTGACTAGGGATGATAAAGCTGATGGGAAGAAGGAAGTCGAAGCTACATGGGTAAGTAATATTACTGAAAGAGTCTTTGTATTTTACATCCAAAAGGAAAAATAAGTCTTTATGGAAGCGAAACAAAGATTTATGGATATAGGAGCTTTGACATCTAGCACATAGCAGAATCAGAAGAATAGCTGTGATCTATCATCTTCGACACAAGGCCAAACTTTGACAATACAGGAACAAGATGCAACGTATCAGGTAGATACTCTAAAATATTTTCTTCAAACTTGTATGAAACTGTTGTGAGATAAAAGAGTTGTAGAAGAACGTTAGGAATTGATAAATTCCTATGCGTCTAAAGAAGTACCACAGAATGGGATGCGCAAAGTTAACAATTTACATAGACAAAAGAGAACTAGAAGAGAAATGAGGCTTAGTGCATAAATAGGAGAATATGACATGAACCAAGTTATTTTAGATGTGGGATCTAAAGATGATGTCCTAACAAAGAAAACATGGGAATTAATGGGTAAACCTAAGTTGCTATGGTCACCTATTCATCTAAGAAAGGTAAACGAACAAAGTATTGTTCCTCTAGGAGGATTATTAGGCATTATAGTAGACATTGAAGAGGTGTCCACTACTATTGATTTTGAAGTGATACCAATTATGGATGAAAGTAACCCCTATTGTGCACTACCTGAACTGGATTGGGCATTTTCTAACATGGGTATAATCAACTTAAAGAAGCGACAAATGATATTTGAATGAAACAACATGAGACTCATTTTTCCATTAGATCCATCATAACAAGTAAGGTATATTGAACCAGTTGAAGAAGAGTACAATGTAACAAACATATAAAATGTTTATTAGATAATAGCCAAAGAACAAGAATTGATTAATCTGACTGTAGATGGAAAATTGGGCTGGGAACAAGACAGTTCCTATACTTCAGATTTAGAAGAAGAATTGGAAAATTGGAAAAATCGGTTACATGAAGTGTCTAGAAGGCGATGTGCAAACATTACTAAAGTAGTTCGTTGTATGAAAAATGAGGTATGTGACTTAGTTTTTTTTATGGTTTGGGTAATTAAAGACTTTTATTGAAGAATATGAATAACAGGTAGCAGATTGTCAAAGATTATTAGTTTTTGATCTAGCATTAAGAGCTACTCCTACTAGTCTATTAGGGGATTTTGAGGTCTAAAATGGGCCTCCTAAGAAAAATGTACAACCAAAATAAACTTTATAAGAAGCAATAGGATTAAAGATGATGATGTCAACCATGGGGGACGATTCACCATTTTTGGTGTAAAAAAGTACAAAGATTATAAAATAATAAAATAATAAAATTACTTTTTCAACTCGTATTTTCAACTTGCATCTGTAATTTTTTACCCAAATTTCAAGTGGGAGTACTCGTTGGATGAAAAATTTAATTCCTCATCCAAGGAGTACCCATGTTGCATATTTTTTATGGACCCTACTACACAAAAAAATGAGTGATACATGAAAAAACGTGATTGAAACCACGTTTCTCATGTATTTCACATTTGTCGTATAGCAGGGTCCATCGAAAGTATGAAACATGGCTAATCCTTGAATGAGGAATCAAATTTTTCATCCAATAAGCGTTTCCACTCAAAATTTGAGTAAACCCATACAAAGATGAGTTGAAAATATGAGTTGAAAAAATAGTTACCTTTTTTCCCTCTAAAATTTGATGATGTAATCTTATATTATTTTATTATTTCCACTATTATTTTATAATTTCCTTAGGAGGCCCATTTTAGATTTCAAAAATCCCATAATGATGGTGGGGTGCACATAAGAAGAATGTGGGAAATTGGGAAGAATGTCAAAGGTTATCGATAAAGTTTTCTCAGTTAGAAATAGAATTGGTAGATAAATATGATGGTCAAACTAACCCTAGAGAACACATCGAGCTTTGTATCAAAACATGGAAGGAGAATCCACAAGAATAATGGGTGCATGGGTTCATCCATATATTGGAGGAAATTCCTCAAAACGGGTACTTGGAAATAGAACTTCAACATGGTACTACGAGGATGTTTGATGGGTTTATATTGACATTTAGCCTCAAAGATGATTGTCCATATATTGATTCAACCCTTGAGATAGTTAAAAAGAATATTTTTGAGAACAAAGTTCCACTCACTAGGCAGCGTGATTGGGCTATGCAGCTACATAATGTATTGGAATGCTACAACATCACTGCAGAAGAAGATGAAGACCCTCACATTATTGACATAGAAAATTTGAAGGCTACTACGAAGTGAATGGACTCAAATTAGAAATGTCTAATATAACAAAGCCATGAAAGACAAGGAAAGTGAATATAGGGTTAGATTATGAGCCAAATATTTCAACAATAGGAGATTACTGGGATGAAGAAATATTTACCAAGGTGACAAATCTTTTGCATGAATACAAAGAGTTATTCTCCACTAAGTTCTCAGATATGAAGGGCATAGCAAGAGACTTTGGAGTTATGAATAATCCTTTAAATCCTGATGTGAAGCATGTCAACCAAAGACCCTACAAATTGAATCTAAAATATAAGGATAAAGCAAAAAAAGAGTTGGATAAAATGATAGCAGGAGGTATCATTTAACCTGTGAAGGAATTAGGGTGGGTAAGCCCCATGGTGTTCCAGGAAAAGAAGGCTAAAGGAAAAATAAAGATTTGTGTGGATCTAAGGAAATTAAATGATGCTTGCATGCATGATCCTTTCCCTACACCCTTTACAGATGAAGTGTTGGATAATGTACATGTAGAGGAGGCCTACTCATTCACAAATGGATTTTTAGGATACCATCAGATCATAATTGCACCAGAAGATTGACATAAGAATACCGTTTCTTTAAAATGGGGATCGTATCAATATACAATCATGCCTTTTGGACTAAAGAATGCCCCTACCATATTTTCAAGACTAGTGGTTGCACCTTTCAAAGAATATATTCACATGTTCTTAGAAGTATACTTTGATGATTGGACATTATTTGGGTTACTGAAGAAACATGTTGCAAGGTTAAGATTGATGCTCAGCATATGCAAAAAGTATCATATTTCTCTAAATATTAAGAAATGCATATTCTGTGTACCTTTTGGTATATTGCTGGGACATTTTTCTGCAATAAAGGATTAATGGTGGATCATCCAAATATTCTTATTATTGTGAATTTACGTCCACCAAAAATAGTGACACAACTTCACACCACATTGGGACATAGAAGATATTACAAAAAAATGATCAAGGGATATGTGCCTATGGAAAAATTGCTGAAGAAAGATGTAACATTCCTATGGAATGAAGAATGTCAAAAGAGCCTTGACACACTAAAAGAAAAGATGTTAATTGCCCCTATACTAGTATTTCAAGATTGGAATAAGGAATTTCATGTTCATGTGGATGCTTCATGCATAGCTTTAGGAGTGGTGTTGGCATAACTTGGTGCAAGAGAAATCAATCATCCTATATCTTTCGCAAGTAGGAAACTACATAAAGAAGAAAAGAACTTTATAATTATAGAAAGAGAAGGACTAACTATGGTATATTCTTTACAGAAATTGAAACATTAATTGTTGGGATCACATTTTAAGATATTTACAGATCACTTCACACTAAAGTACATGGTTAATAAGCATGTTTTAGGAGGAAAAAATTGTAGATCGATATTATTATTTCAGGAGTATGATTTTGAAGTCCTTGTTAATAAAAGAAGACTAAATGTTGGACCTGATGATTTGTCAAGGTTAGGGACATAAGAAGAACCAACGAATATAGATGAAAATTTTTTGGATGCACAGTTGCTTGCAATCAGGATAGTAGATGATGAATTCAATGATATTATTTAGTTCTTAACAACAGGAATGGCTCCTTTAGAATACACTATGCGACAAAAGAAAACATTGTTGGTTAAGGAAACATATTTTTCACTGATAATAGTACATTTTTATAAAATGGGAGGAGATGAAATACTACACAAGTATGTTCCTCAACAAGAAAGAAAGATAATTTTAATAGAATCTCATAATGGAGCAGTTGTTGGACATTATGTAGGAAAAGGTACTGTTCAGAAAATTTTAAGAGCAACACTATGGTGGCCTACACAACATAAAGATGGAAAGGAGTATTGTTGAGATTGTGATATATTTGAAAGAATAGGAAAACATCCAAGGAGAGATGAGATGCCACTAGCCACAAGTAACCTTGCAAGCTTTTGACAAATGGGCTATTAAGTTTTTTCAGATGTATCAATCCACCAGGGAAGAGGACTGGTGCGAGGTATATAATCACTGCAAATGATTATTTGACAAGGTGGGCCGAAGCACAACCAGTGAAGGATTGCAACACAGAAAGCGATGTGAAATTCATCTTTGAATACACTCTATCTAGATTTGGGTGCCCAAATATATTGTTGAGTGACGAAGGGTCACATTTTTTGAATAAGACCATTGAAGCATTAACTGAGTAATTTCAATTTTACCACCAAAATGTCACTCCTTACCATCCTCAGGTAAATGGAACTATGGAGGCATTCAATAAACTTTTGGAGAATGCACTGAACAAGGTATGTACTATGAATAGGGATGTCTGGGATCTTAGAATTCCAACAATATTATGGGCTTATAGGACTACATGCAAAAAGTTGACAGGTTAGACACCCTTAAGGTTGGTTTATGGGCAAGAAGTTTTGATTCCCATGGAATACATTATCCCTAGCCTAAGAATTGTAGCCTTTACAAATATGGTAGATCCTGACATAATGGAAGAAAGAATGTCACAATTGTTGGCTCTGGAAGGAGACATGCTTATAGTAGGATTTCATCAAAAAGTGCAAAAATCAAGAGAAAAGGCTTGGCATGACAAGTGCATTAAGAAAAAGATGTTTCAAGTATGAGACCTTGTTCTCCTATATGAAACTAAGTTTGTGATATTTCTAGGGAAATTCAAAACACACTAGTTAGGCCCACATGTTGTTAAGTATATTAATGATGGAGGCGCAACACAGTTAGCAAAGCTAAATGGAGAATTAATTCAAGGAAAAGTGAATGGAAGTAGATTGAAATTTTATAGGGACAAATCTATCCTTATAGATTCACCCTAAAGAATAAAGAAGGAAAGTCTTAGTGTCACATACAATTGAAGTGGACACTGGACTATAAAATACGATGCAGAAAGAGATTTGATGAAGAAATTACTTCACTACAGTTAGAAATATGTTGAATTTTGTAGGAAGCCTTGACGTAAGTCAGAGATACAATACAATAGGGGATGTGTCAAATTTCACTGGAAAAGTATAAATATGATCATTAAAAGGGAAAGGACGGGCATCAATTTTCATTTAAGATGAAACTTGTTTGAATTTAATGATAGATACACATTTAATGATGAAATCTGCATAGAATCAAGACAAAATCAAATCTAATGATGAGGTTCAAAATCGAAAACTATTATAAATAGCTAACTCCCACACCGATTAAGAAATTTGTTGAATCAAGAGTTTGATAGAGTAATATTGTGAAGCAGTTGTAGATATTTCTTGCATGAATATGCTATCTACTGAAGAAATTGTGTGAATATTTAATGAGAAAGGTTTAGGAGTTTTGAAAGTAGCTATCGCAAAACAACTGATACACTCGTAACATACCCAGTCGCACCACTCATAGCAGCAACACCCTCAGAAGTAGCACCACCGCCATGGAAGCTATAGATATCACCATGACAGAAGCAACATAAGGAAGTAAGAACCAAGGAAATGTAGGAAAAGAAGTCTGCCAAACTTATGAAGCCTCTGAAGAATCCTCAATAGGTCGACATTGAGGAAGAAGTGGGGGGAATTTAGGCAGACAAAGGTGGTGCAGTGTTCATCTCACCTCTTCCCCCATATATCATGCCAAGGAAGCTAAACATTAAACCAATAAAAGATGCCAAATATGAGAAGTATGTGATGTTCGCACCTCTATCGCAAGAGGATGTTCCATTTGAAGGAGAGATTTTACAAAAAATCCTACAGCTGAAATTCACAGATAATGGTTTTAATGACTGGAAAATGTACTCGTAATTCACACCAGGCTGATACTTGAAATATGGTTTACTACCCAAATAATGGAGTGAGAAGATTAGAAACACAATGATGAGTGAATGTGTTGGAACAATTGGGCCTGCTCAACATGTTAAATGTGTTGGACTTTAGTAAAACTCCATCAAACATAGCATGTGTTCAACAATTGTTGGTCTTAGTACATGATGGACACCTGTGCATGGAAGATAAGATCCCCATATACCAAATGTTGATATTTAGGATCACTAGATTATAATACAAAGGGCGCAACCGCATGCAGGAATTTGTGGGGAAGGATCAGGACTGTGTTGTAGTGGATAATATGAAGAAGCAATAGGGGCTACGACATAAATTCGATCAACGATCAAGCAATCTGCTTCATTGCACATATTTTGGAGGTAAAAATTATGAGGAAGTGTTGCGCAAGTGAAGTGCCTATGTTGGTGATGTCTTTAGCTACACAATGCGTAAATGGAGTCCAGTATAATTGGGCTATGTATTTATGTAAGAAATTCCTGTACGACTGCCATGAGGTCCAAGAGAAAGGTACATCCTTCCATTATGCCTGGTTACTATTGATCATTGATATTTTGGCATGGAAGGAATCGATGAATACGCAATTTCCTCTGATAGAAGAAGTTGTTTGTGAGGATGCAAGGTACGCTTCATTGTGGCATACCACTCAACCATCGCATGTACAGGAAAATAAGATATATTTTATGCTATACCAAATGGATGTACACATGCTCATAAACCAACATCCACGCCTTCATCGAGTTTGCAAAAATAGTACAACGTTGTGGTGAGGTTCAAGGAAAATTTTCATAGATTGTACATATAGGCATGTAGACACATGGAAAAGAAATGACATGCATTTCCATATATGGTAAAATAAGAAGTACTACAGCCATGGTTCACAGATTGGGTGACTCTGTTGGAGGAGGTAGGAGACAATGCAACAAAATCAGAAGAGTTGGACACTTCACACCATGGCGAAGGCAGTGGAAAAGACAAGGAGAAGGAAGCACAGGAAGCAGAAGAGTAAGAATAACATCATTAAGAAGAACACCATGATGAAGAACATCACAAGGAAGACCCTAAAGGAGGCGAGGATATGACGAAGCAGACAGAGAAGGAAGAAATAGAGAAATTTGCTACAGAGAAAAGGAAGAGCCAAGTTGAATTTACACTAAGACTATAAAGAATCATAAGGAAGATAATTCAAAGGAGGTCACACCAATGATTCTCATTGAGGGAGTCTTAGAGAAAATTAGAGAAAAGGTTAAAGAGATCACAGCGGAATCTTGGAACATGGTGGAATATTACTATGGTGAGCTTATTGTAGTTGTGCAAGAGAGGATTATGAAGTTGAAGCTTTTGACATTATCAATCAAATAACCTGCACAAATACAGGAAAGGATTACAAAAGGAAGTTCAATCATGCCTACCCTTGCAGCGAGGATGACATAGATATCTGCAGGGGCTCTATAGTTTGAATTAATAGAAATTTAGTAGTAGGCCAAGGAGTGGACACATATAAACATGAACATCACAATAATGTCATTTGCCAATATTATATGAGATACCTAAGGAGATTACAGATGGATTAAAGCTAAGGAAAGAGTTCACATTGCAGCTCAACATACAAGTAGAAAAGGAGAAGGCTACACTGTCATATAAGCTCAACCAGAAAGTACAAGAGAGAGATAAGATAACAAAATAATATCAACAAATGAAAGATGCAATAGAAAAAACATGTAAAGGAATTCCAGACATGGAGGTACATGAAGAGGAATCAATAGCAGAAACGGTCACAAAGTTCAACCTTCCAATCAAGGAGTAGAAGCATAAAGTTCTGCTGTATATTTTGAATATAAAGTCAAAATCAGTGAGCGCGATTGAAGCTACAGCCAGCTACACTGTAGGATGTAAGAGGCCAGAGGGAGGTTCACTAAAGTTAGTCATGGTTAGCATCTCCACATCATTGGTCGACTACAGAAAACTACTAGATGAGGGTATGAAGATTTAGACTTGACTATAGGAAAATCCAATTGTACAGAAACTGCAGGAGGAGATGCAGCAAAAGCAACAGTAGTTAGAGGAAATTTAAGTAGCTATGAAGACATTGCCTATATCGTAGAAGCTCGTAAAGATAATTTACATGAAGGTGTTGCAGAAGAAGATCTAAGATATGAAGAGAGAAGAGTAGACATTGATAGACAGAACTCAGCCTTGGCAGGATGAGGTTCTTCAACTCTCCATGTTAAGCGGATAAATCGTTCTTGTGGACAAGACCGATATCGCTAGTATCAATTGACATCTAGCAACAAGCAGGACAAGAAAATCTACTTTTCTCTAAACATATTTTGATTCATTAATAAAAACTAAGAGGTGTTTTATAGACCCTACCTTAAGTCCAACGCTAGTTTGTGGCAGCCTTGCTCCAATAGCTTCAAAGAGTTTCCTTTTAATAACCTGCAAACACAAACAAGCACACATCAAAGAACACCTGCATAGCTAATATAATAAATCATGTTCATCATAGTGATCAAGG
>APFE030543809.1:0-34383 GCA_000404065.3 Pinus taeda
GCAAGAAGGCAGATTTAACATCCATCTGATGGACTTTCCATTTTAAAGAGGCAGCAAGGGAAAGAACAAGGCGGATAGAGTTCATTTTGGCAACAGGGGAGAAGGTTTCCGTGTAGTCAATGCCTTCAACCTGTGAAAAGCCCTTAGCAACAAGACGAGCTTTATGTTTATCAACTTTCCCATCTGGTCCATACTTTGTTCTGTAAACCCATTTACATCTAACAAGTTTGCGTCCCTTTGGTAGAGGAACAAGATCCCATGTATCATTTGCCAACAATGAATGATATTCTTCATTCATAGCTGCTTCCCAATGTGGATGGCCTGAAGCTTCCGCAAAAGTGTCAGGATCATGATTTACTGGAGCTTGAGCCAGTAAAGAAGAGGCTCTTTCAAACTGAGAACGTGTACGTCGCTGATCTGTAGGATCACCGGCAAGATCACCTGCTGCATCCCGAGTAGCACGGACCCATCTTGGAAGTTGAAGATCCTGAGAAGGTGGGGGAGGATTGTCATCCTCACTTTCATCATCTGAAGAAGAAATGTTTTCAAAAGTAGAAGAGATAGGAAGAGGTGGCACATCCGCCGGACTAGGCTCGCAGGCCGATTTATTTTCATCAAATTTTACATCTCTTCTAATGATAACATTTTTGGACTTAAATGGAATAAGTCTATAAACTTTTACATCTTTAGAATATCCAACAAAAGTACATTTCTCACTCTTAGGTTCTAAAGCTTTATGCTTTTCATCTGGAATATGGGTCCATGCTTCACTTCCAAAAATACGAAAGTGACTTACATCTGGTTTAATGGAACTCCAAGCTTCTTCTGGAGTGCTATTCTTTAGAACCTTAGTAGGAGTGCGATTTATTATATAATTTGCACAATTAATTGCTTCGGCCCAAAAACTAAGACTGAGTCCTTTAGATTGCAGCATACAATTAGCCATTTCCTTTAAGGTGCGATTTTTCCTTTCAGCTACACCATTTTGTTGTGGAGTGTATGGAATAGTATGTTACATTTGAATTCCATTTTCGGTGCAAAAGTTGATGCATGTGTTTTTAACATATTCTCCACCATTATCAGTTCTTAGCTTAAGAATTTGATGTCCAGATTGTTTTTCAACAAAGGCTTTGAAGGCCAAAAATGTGTTAAATACTTCGCTCTTGAGTTTTAAGAAGTATACCCAAGTGCGTCTGGAGAAATCATCAATGAAAGTTAAGAAATGCTTGCAGCCAGAGAATGAAGCAACAGGAAGTGGACCACAGAAATCACTGTCCACAAGCTGTAAAGGGGCTGAGGCGTGCCAAGAGGCAAGTTTTTCAAAACTGTCCCGATGATGTTTTCCGAGTACACATCCGAAACAAACACCATATCTGCAAGATACCATAGGAAGACCTGTCACCATATTTTCTTTACATAGATGCTGAAGGGAGCGATAGTTTAAGTGACCAAATCGCTCATCCCAAAGTTTGCTCACTTCATCATTATGAGCAACAAATACTGAGGGAATATTTGATGACCCAAAGTTGTGAAACTTATACAACCTTGTGGAATCATCAGCAATACCAGTAGTTAGAATCTATTTAGGATCTCTTAGATCCTTGATTACAACATCATGAGGTGAAAATTCAACAATTTTACCTTCACCTGAATGAGTTATCTGATATACAGATAGAAGGTTGCTGGATAAGGTTGGAACACATAATACATTATTAAACTGACCATTGTCTAGATGAACAGTTCCAGTCCCTAGAACATTAAGAGATCTATCATCACCAACATATATATTTTTGGTGTTACAATCATGTAAAGAAGAAAACATGGCTTTGTTTTTGGCCACGTGATAAGAGGCTCCAGAATCAATGAGCCACTCATGAGAATGAGAAGAAGAAGATACATTTAATGCATAACCAGACTGAGATGATTGACAACGACATGCAAAAAATGCCATTCCTGAAGATGCAGTTGAAGTTGAAGTAGAAGAATGCTCCACATGGATGTTATGTTTCTTCATTGCGGCTTCCAAGGCTTCCATCTTCTTAAAGCATTTAGATTCTAAGTGGCCATCTCGATTACAAAAGTCACAATGTCTATCAGTCTTCTTCCATTTGTTTTTATTGGTCTTATCATTTTGCTGAAATGATCTTTCATTTTGAGACTGAGTTTGCTTAGGACCCTTGTTTGGTTTAGGACCATTCTTTTTAGGATATGACTTCTTAGGATTCTTTAAATTTGGTTTTTGCTGGGCGGCTAACGCTTTCTTGGAAGAGGTTCCAAGATTAAGAAGACCAAGGTGTAAGAGTTTTTCTTGTTCTCTTATTAAAGAATCACAAAAAGAGTCAAAGGAAGGGGCCTTGTAGTCTTTTCCTTGACAAATGAAAGCTTCCCTTGTAGAATGGAAGGTGGAAACAAATACAGAGTAGGCTGGTCCCAACTTAGTAAGGATGGAATAAATAAGGTTACTATCTTCTTTCTTAACATTAACACCTTCCAAGAGATATCTAAGGGTCTTGAATTTGGACAAGAAATCTTCAATGCAAGAAAAATTATTAGGATCCAATGTAAGCAACTCATTTTCAAGTTGATGGGCTCTAATTTCATTTTTAATCCCAAAAACTTTAGTGATTTGTTCCAATGCTTCATGAGGAGTATCAAGTTCTGCAATATGGAATCTAAGATCAGGAGAAATAGACATCCCTATCAAACCACGTGCTTGATCTTGTCTATTTTCCCATTTTGAAACCTTGTCTTCATCTTTTGGTTTCTTCTCTTGGCCCGTGGCTATTCTGTAGAGACCTTTACTTCTAAGTAAATCTTCCATGTAGGATACCCATTGGAAGTAGTTAGTGCTGTCAAGAATGACTTGGCATGGACTTTCCATTTTAAAAAAAATTGAAGCTGAAGATGCTGAAAGTAAGTGTTCCAATGGATAGATCTCGAAAAATTAGGCTGTTTTAAAAAAAACGGCTCTGAAAAAGGCTTCCGGATGAAGAAGTTATGGCTTTTGAAAAATATTTGTTGAAGTCGCCGGCAAAGTGCGCGAATGTGCGGGAATGAAAAAAAACGCCCCCACAAAATGGATATTTGAACCCAAGACCTCTACTCTCTTAAAATAACTTTGAACCAATTGATCTATACAAAAATGAGAGAGAGAGAGAGAGAGAGAGAGAGAGAGGGGGGGGGCTTTGGTTTGCGTGCTTGCCTTGAGAAACCTCTTTTTCCCTACAAAACACAAAACACAAAACCCAACACGGACATGCAAAGAAAAACAAACCTTATGGTTCGAAGTTAGCTTTACCCAAAAAACTAAATATTTAAAAAAAATTTAGCTTTAGCTGAAAAACTAAATATTTTCTCAATGTTTCTGATTTTCCGAGATCACACTAAGGTGCAGGGAAAAAAGCATACGCATGAGAAAAAAAATCCTTCCTTTCTGTTTCTGATTTGCCCAGATCGCACAGAGTCGCAGGGCAAAGAGCATACGCAGAAATGAAAGGTATAGATCCGGTTAAAAAAAAATAAACCGAAACCGAAATAAGCAGAGAGAAAATAACAGTAAACTGCAAATAAAGACTGTATACCTCCAGATCTTAAAAATGACGCAGATAGGGCTACCGGAAACCTTTCCGCATGAAACGAAAGGGGTTCCTCACTGGAACAGATGCTCCAAACACAACAGAGCAGTCCTCTCGGCCCGAAAGCAGTCAGAAACAACAGATCTAGGAAACAACAGCCGCATGCAGTTCTACCGGCTTCAGATTTGGATCACCAATGGACGCGGCCCTCAAATAGCTCTGATACCATGTAGGAATTTACAGGGTAAGTTCCTCAGACAGAACACCAAAAGGACACCGCTCACAAACAGATCACAGATCAATACACCAGTATTTTGACGTGGTTAAAACCCTCGGAGAGGGAAACAGTCCACGGCCTGCGCCAACGTGGCTACTACAGGCAATTTATTAATAAAAGAATGAAAATTTACATAAGCTTCTCTCATGCACGGTGAACCTACAAATCACTCTCCATGCGCTTTAAATAGAATTCATGGACCAATCTGGTGTCAAGCCACGGATCAAGTGTCGGTAATACCGAGGAGAGAATGAACCGTCGGATCACTACATATCGTGACCGTCGGATTGTAAGTTACAAATGTACATAGTAAAGAAACACACTTTACCTAACTCTATACTAGACCAAGTTATACTTAACTATTCCTACGTGTCGGAATATCCTAACAATAGTTTACAGTAATCTATTGGGTTTGTGATGTGTGATATCTAGAATGATGGGTACTAGAGTGCATGCACCATGTGCCAGAATATCAAGTCAGTTGATCTTATTTCTGTGTTGCGGGTCTCTTACCAAGTGCTCTGTCTGGAACTTTAATTGCTGGCATTTCATTTGATCTATGATTTCTTGGTGGTGATACAGAGAACCAAGATCTCATTGCTCGACTTGAACTTCGACAGGAGTTAAGTTTGGAATTTGATGGAGACACAAGCTGACGTGTGTTTAAGGCATAGTTGACAAGTACAAAGAATGTGTTCTCCATACAATTTTGTTTTTTGTTAATTAAGCTCATGAACTGCCTGTGGGTGATCTACAAGAGGGGTCGTATAGTGCAGAGTTGTAGCACTTGAACATACGAGAGACATCAGAAAATCTTTGTTGAACGACATAGTTTTGAGATTCGAGAAAAAAATTCATTAGATCAAGTTTTGAAAGCTTCCAAGTAGTTTTCTACTGTCTGGAAACCTTGCAAATATTGAACTTGTGCAGTTCATTTTGAGATTCAAATTTTTGTTCTCTCAATATTTTCTTAATCATATTTCCCAAGAATTAATACGATATAGTTGGTATAGTGAAGAATGGAGGCTATTAAGCATGGTAAAGACAAACGTGAGTTTCTACCACAAGCCTAGGAATCGACCATTGATATGGGAATGAGCATGTTCTGAAGATGGTGTGAAAATTTAGTTTATGGAAATATTGCGCTAACTATACTAGAGGCTTCAAAGGGTATAACTATGGCATTGTGTCGTAAGGAAAATTGTAGGAATCAAGTGCAGATAAAAGCTCAGCATGGATGGTTGTCGAGTTAGATTGGAAGTTGTGGATCTAGGGAAGGATCCCTGATTTGTTGAAGATGTGAGAGTGGTCTTCTAGTGAGGTTATGCGACAACTTGGGATGTTCTTCAGTAATTTAATTTGGGAGTTTGAGAGTGGAACTCGGGAATCCAACTTGCCGACTACACCTTTACGAGGGTTATGAGGCATCTTGATGGAGCCTATACTGATAAGTTGTAAACCAGTTAAAGAATGATTATGTGTTTTTTTGTTTATGGGTGGTTTCAATAAATTTATGTAATGTAAGCATTAAGAGGGGAACTTGGAGTTAATGCTTACATACTATATTTGTAATGTTGGTTTATGAGCTATTGGTTATGGTTGAGAAATTCTCTCAACCTCTCCTTCTAAATTAGGAATAAATTAGATCTCACAAACTCTATATTATAGAGTAATCTCTGAATACAAACTGTGTGTTCACGCATACACTTTTGTGTGAAATATATGAGTCTTTCAACCAATTTCATCCTCCCAAAATTTAAAAAATTCATGTACTCTCTCATTTGTTTTTAGTTAAAAAATTAAGGGAGATGTGACATCTAACTTACAGATGGCAATTGAGGAGTCCCTTCACAATTACACTAACTTCAAATTTCGAACCACTAGGTATTGACCAGGGATTGTACATTTGATGTATCAAAATACATATATAATATTAACGATAGGTGAATGTTTATTAATGGTAGTTGAGGATTTGGTTTGGAATTAGAAAGATAATTGTGTGATATGTATTAAATTTATTAATAATATAAAAGAAATTGTTTAATTATTTAATTTTTTAGAATTTATTTTTATTAGGTTTAATTAATCTTTTAAATAAAATATATAATAAATCAAATTTTATTTTATTGTAATATAATAATTTTAATTAAAATTTATTTAAATGTGTTTTTATTTTTATTTTTATTGGTATAACTTTTTAGTTATTTTATGTTTTTATTGTTTGATAGTATTTTCGATTTTAAATTTTTTTATGTGATAAAATAAATTTTTAAAAATTGTAACGATAGTTTTATAATATAATGTAAAATTAAAAATAACACTTGGAGCAAAGTTTATAAAGGCTTTACTTAAGGCACGTTGGTTGATATATGTGCGTGCGCTTATTGTTGGTGGGTGAAGCTTTGGGGTCAAATCCCATGAGACCCCAACTTATTATGTTATTTGGTCGGTTTGTTTGATCAAACTATTGGATAGTTATAACTATATATAACTGGGGTTGGCGAGATTGCAAAATAGGTGGTTTGCCAAATTTCACTAGTTGTATGATGTGTCTCATGGTTGACCCAAGCCTCTTTGGTTGTCAGCGAGGTGCCACATGGCCCCGTATTATTGGACCACGTATAATCTTAGTCAACCCCTTCCTTGCCATGTCAACCACCATCAAGATTCCACGTCGTGCCATGTGGAGCGTCTAAGGGTTGATGTGTGGTACTGCTGAGGGGTGTGACGTGGTGCCTTCTTATGGTGCCACATGGCAATGTCAGTGCCAAAATTTTCGTTTTGCCAAAAAAATTAGATGAGCATAAATTTGTTTTACAAACTCGGATTGATGTGTTGTTCACATCGTTGGAATCGTTTTGACGAGATCTATGACTTGGTGATGGTTTTGCTGAGATTTTAAGACTTTAAATTTTGAGCCTTTTTGCATCCTCTAGGATCACCTCTTAATGCTCCTGCAGCTACTTCAAGATGTGTCATAACCTACGGCCACTTCATTCGTCTAAAACTCTGCTTATACCTCACGTCTTGGCCCTTAACTCATGTGAATTCCCTTACAGGAACTGGGTCCTCACTCCAACACCTCTATTAACCTCAAGACCTCATTATGAAACAAAAATGAGGCTCTTGACCTTCCTTAATGCAATAGAGATCAAGCTCAGTCTGTTCACTAAGATAGACACAAGCCTTATGCCCATAACCATAAACAAACAAAGCTCAACCAACCTTCCTTAGCTTGACGTGCACTAGAACACAAGGAAAAATATACTCATCCTTCTTCTTTCACTCCAGCATGACTCATGAGGATCTACGGTCTTCTTAGGCTCTTATCTTCACATTAGATGAGTTGCAATTTTGTCAAATGAGCTCAACTTTATCTCTACTTATAGTGTTCTTAGTGGAGTGATATTCCCACTAAGGGTCATGCCTTTTAGCCCAAGCTCACCTGAGCCTACATGCTCAAATGCCATCAACATAAGAAATAAAATTATTCTCATTGACTTACACCTTCTTCATTGTAGTCGTAGGTGCCCTTTAGCCCTTCAAAGGTGCCCCTCATGCAACAATAAGAATAAATAATAATTTTCACTTCGGTGTTTAACCCACAACTTTAGGTACATTGCTCACAAAACCACTTTTTCATGGTTCAACTCCACACAAACCTAGTACCCTGGGGGGTTGTGGGAGTACCTCCCAAGCTAGACATCTCAACACCTTGTCCGAGGCTCATGAACCAACATAATGTTGCATTTTTCAATGTAGAAAGAACTGGCTTCAACTTCTAGGCATCAATTACATGATCATATCTTTGAAAAAGGACATTGAACTCAAAAAGGAAAGTATAAGTATCCTCTTTAGAGAGACCATGAAAGTTTGGCAATGTTAAATGAAGAATATTCTTCGTTTTAGCATCTAAGTCCATCTCTATGATGGGGAATCCAAAGGATTCAAATTCTTCTTAGACAGTCTAGTGTGCCATATTTTCTAAGAGAGTTTCTTCTTCTTTTAATGGCGCCTTCAGAGATACGAGAAAGCTACTATCTTTAGGGTTGTAGGACTCCACACAAGAACATTGCTAACTTTCTGAAGGGTTTTGATCATTGAATTGATTTTTAGGAAGGTATTGTTCATTCTCTAGAGAGTCCTACCTAATTAGATGGAAAGATAAATTATCAAAAATCAAATCTTTTTTTGTATCATAGATTCATTCAACTCCCAATTTTTTAGGAGGACATTGTACAATGGAAGTATATGATTTAGGATTTTTCTTAGCAAGAGAACTTGTTGTTGGTGCAAGTAGTTTAGTTGGCCTTGTTCTTTTTCCTCTTGCAAATGTCATGCAATGTTAGTATCAGGGGTTTCATTGATAAATCTACCATGTTAGTCTCTACTCCTAGGAATCTAACAAGTCATTCTGAAAGAAAAATAAAAGGCCAAAATAATTAAGTTTTAAAAATTCGAGAATCAACAGATAAATTAAAAACAAATTGGCAAAAATCGATTGTACTATTGAGATTTCCTTGACAACAGTGCTAAAAATGATGTGCTTTCCAAGATTTTTTTCGAACTTGTAAATTGTTGTGCATAGTATATGTCAGTGCAATATGTTGTGTCCTA
Organism: Pinus taeda; assembly: GCA_000404065.3. NCBI lineage: Eukaryota > Viridiplantae > Streptophyta > Pinopsida > Pinales > Pinaceae > Pinus > Pinus taeda. Next base: position 8,470 of record APFE030543809.1, read on the forward strand.
AAATTGTAGTAACATCATGGTCACCACAATACAATATAAATATGCTTTTAGAGGTCACTAATATGACTAATAAAGTTACCAATCAAACGAGAACTATAACCTCAAAATGAGAACTCTAGCCAAAAAACCCCAAAAAAACATGAAAAAACAACCCGAAAACGGAAAGTGTGTACGTTGCAACGACGTTTTTTAAGTAAATTTTTAGCATTTTTTAAAAATGCTAGTAAAAACCATTTTTTTCTGCCCAAAGAAAACCCTAAAATAAAAAAATGTTGATGTTGGCTTTAACGCTTTTTTCTGTTGCTAAAATTCCAACATTTTTTAGTAATGACATTAGAAATAAACTATCATGACTCAAAAAATCATTAACATTCTAATGGTTTTCAATAATACGTTGAAGGTAAAATATCATGACTCGAAAAAAACATAAAAATTCCTACAATTTTCAACCATGACGTTAAAGATAAATATCTTTACTCTAAAAAACGTTATAATTTTGGTATTTTTCATCGATGGCATTAAAGAATAAATATCACGACTCCAAAAAACATTAAAATTTCAACATTTTTCATCCATGGAAGTAAAAACAAATATCATGACTACAACAAACTTTAGATTTTCAACATATTTCGAGATCAATTATCATAACTAAATTAAAAGTTAAAAATAAATACCTAAATAAAAAAGTCATTCTACCAAATGTTAAAAATATAGTTCTTTTAAAATCTTAGCCTAAGACAACTTGACACATTGCAACAAAAGCTTAAAAATCAATGATGAAATTGACACAGTGCGGGCATGCTTGACCCATTGCAATTGAAATGTAAAAATCAACTGTCAAATTCATACATAGTGGAAACAAACTTGATTAATGAAAATAAAAAAATCAACTATCAAATTGACACATACTGGGGTCATGTTGCTAGTCGAACATCAACACAACCTCTACAACAAAAAATAAATTAATCAATCAATAAAATTGAAAACAAAACCAAAACAAAAATTGAAAATTGAAAATTAAATCATAGAAGGCATTGAAGGCAAAAGGGGCAAATGGATAGCTATCATACTGGAATATGACATTGAAATTAAACCCACAAAACTGATAAAAGGACAAGGACTAGCTAAACTCATGACTAAAACTAACTTTCAAGCCCTTGACATAAATCAACTGGGTAATAAGCAGGAGATGGCGACTCCACAGATCAATAAAGCCTTTTTACAATCACCTTGGTCTGTTGACATATCTTTTGTGTTATTAAACCTGCAAGCTCCTCCAAGATTATCTAGAACCAAGAAAAGATTTTTGAAAATGAAAGCTTCTAAGTTCTGCATTTTAGATCATGTTCTTTTTTGGAAAGACCATGAAGGTGTTTTATTAAATTGTCTAATCAAAGAGGAAACTGACAAAGTACTCCAAGAATTTCATGCAGGGGATTGTGGTGGGCATTTGTATTGGAAATCAACTGCTGACAAAATCCTAAGGGATGGATTTTATTGGCCCACCCTATTCTTTGATGTCAAAAAATATGTAACTTCTTGCCACAAATGCCAAATCTTTGAAGGCAAGAAAAAGTTGTTGCCTCTGCCCCTCAAGCCCATCTCCACTGAGAAACCATTTCAACAATGGGGTTTAGACTTCATTGGGGAAATCCACCCTTCATCCTTTGGCCAACACAAGTGGATTTTGACTTCTACAGACTATTTTACCAAGTGGATAGAGGCCATCCCTTGCAGGCAAGCCAATGACTCAGTAATCATTCAATTCCTTGAAACCAACATCTTGTCTAGGTTTGGCTGCCCGGAGAAAATCATTACCGACAATTATGCTGCCTTTAAATCTAAGAAAATGATTGATTTCTGTCATAAATACCACATTACCTTGGGCCATTCCACAACCTATCACCCTCAAGCTAATGGCCTAGCTGAATCCTCCAACAAGAGCTTGATTAACATTATTAAGAAAGCCTTGGAGGAGAACAAGAAGAATTGGCATAAAAGGCTTGTGAATGCCCTATGGGCAGATAGATTGACCACCAAGAGATCTATTAGGACCAACCCCTATTAATTGGTTTACGGAATGGAGGTGGTTTTCCCTTCTTCTTTGGGAATCCCAGTGATAAAACTGCTACAAGAGGTACAAGCAGAACCTAATGATATACAGGGAAGGATCAATCAAACTATTTACTTGCAGCAGACAAGAGAAGAAGTCTACCACAGAGCCCAAGTCCTACAAGAAAAGCTTAAAAATATATGTGACAAAAGAACCAAAGCAAAGGATTTTTTCATTGGGGATAAAGTTCTGAAGTGGGATTCCAGAAGAGAAGATAAAGGAAAACATGGAAAATTTGACTTCTTATGGAAATGACCATTTATCATTCAGACTGTACAAGGAAACAACACCTACTTTTTGAAAAGTCTGGATGGTACAGAGGCAGAGGGTGGATCAATCAATGGCAGAATGCTGAAGCACTATTTTCAGCCACCTTGTCAAGAATAGCAGCACTTCAACTTGTACATAGTAGTGTTTACTTTCTGCAGTTTATTACAGTAATAGGATAAGGAATAAGTTACAACAAATTTTGAAGAAAAAGAAAGGAATTGTGTCACATTTGGGTCTTGCAGTTTAGTATATCAGAAGAAGCTAAAGAATCAGACTTGGGAGTTGTGAAAATAATGAGAAATGATCAAACAAACTACCCAAAACAAAGCTATAATTTTGGAGTAAGTCCATGAGATAGACAGTATTGCAAAGGACCATTGTATGAATAATCAAGGATAAATTTCAGACTACACCAAGGAACTAAAAGATAAGGCCATCTGACTTGTTGTTCTTGAATTTTCACTAGGAAAAGCCATCCCCAAGTGGAGCCACTGTTAGCTCCCTATACCAATAGGTTTCATTTTTCATGATTGACTGGGGAAGTGCCAAATATGTTCATCCTTTTTATACTGCAAAGGTTCCATATGTTGATGAATCTTCACTATGTATAGGTGGTTAACACTTGCCACAATTGATGATTATCCAAACAGCTTAATCCTGGCTAGATCATGTTTGAATTTCACTTGTCTAAGAATAGAGAATGAAGGTCTACACAAACAGTTTAAGCTTGGCAGGCCAATAGTTAGGCAGAGAAGCAAAGGGTCTCAACAGCTTAATCTGAGCCCTGGAAGAAATAAGGGTAGACTTAGATAGGAGGGCAGCTAGAAGAAAAGAGAAGAATCAGAGTTTGCCAGTTCAAGTGCACCCAATGAGAATGAAGAAAAAATGCTAGGTATACTAGGTGGGTAGGCAGTTTTGAGGGCACAAAGGCATGGTTTGTGAGCAATTTGCTCTTCTAGAATGACTTGCCATCTCATAAAATCATAAGGTACCATGGCAAGGTGGCTACAAATCAAATGGAGCATGACTAATTCCCCTCCCCATTTTCCCAAGAAACACTTACTAACATTCTCCCATAAAGGGTAATGATATCTGCTCATTACCTTTAGCCCCTTTAGCCCACTTCATTCCATGGAAAAACTAAGTGAAAAGATGTTTTACCTAGGCAAAACAAGCCACATTTCTTGTGTAAAAAGTCTTTATTCTATCTTACCAAAGTTTCCTAAAGCTTCACCATTTGTCATCCTTTCCTCTCCCCTTGGCCTAAGTTTTCACTTAATAAAACTTAGCATAAGCCATACAAACCCATCCCCCACAATCATATTAACCTACTAACCTTTTTATATAACTCCTATGTATTGCTTCCCCCCCCGCCCCTTAGTATATAAATACTTGGAAAAAACCCCAAAAAATAAATACCCCACCCTTGGCTAACTATAGCCATATTTTAAATTTTCTTTAGGGAGTTATTGGCCCACTAGGGGCCAATAACAACCCTCCACGTGCCCATCGGGACTTATTTGGCCCCTGGCTAAATAAATAGCCAAAAACCCGCATTTTTTCCCAAAAAACCCACTTTTCCAAAGTCCGCTAATACACATAAAAACATTACAAATCGTAAAAATTAACGTGGGTCCGCCACTATTAAAAGACCGCCAACTCTATCACCCGCCAACCGTCTAATCGCCGCTCCCAGATCCAACGGTAGTCGGCGATTTCGGAAGCCCCAACTTGTCGAACAATAGCATCTGGGGGATGGGCGGTATTTCTGTCGTACTGAGGACACGTGTCAAGCGCCCGGTGTGTTCGGAGCCCCCTCCCCTGAAACTGCTTTCCCCCAAAAGCGGTGCGATATTACTGCTTACCACCTGCCCCCTCCCTGCTGATGTCATGCTCACGTCACCTGATGACGTCACCCGCCATGTCACTCTCCATGTCACCTGCCACATCATATGCCACATCACCTGCCATGTCAGCGTCGGTACCCACTAAACGACAAAAATGATGTCATGCTGATGTCATCCCAAAAAAGCACCCATAACCTGCCAAAGTCAAATTTTTCGGGTAAAAAGGGTAAAAGTGTTGTTTTTTCACCATTATATGCTTATTTCCTGTATGCACCTGTACATGAAAATTACGTCGAAAATATCATTTTCAACTATTCAAATCCACCAACCAACAAGCACATTGCATAGCTTGGCCCCTCGACCCACCTGGTCGCCTGCAAGTCACCCATTTTGCTGAGAAAATAGGTATTTACCAGCAATTCGCTCCCACCATATTTTCCATTAGTTTCTATATAAAATTAGCACCAGCACCCACAATTTAAAGGAAAAAACACTGTGTTGCTGCCCAACAATCTCCCATAAGCCTATGAGCTGCCAAATTCATTGAAAATCCACACAGTCACTAAAATTGAGCTCACTCGGCCCTGTAAACTCTCCAAAGAACCTCCCAGGCCGTCTTTGCCGACAATTGAAGTCCACTGTACCAAAAAAGCCCATAGCTCCTGCTTCTCCAGCTGACATTACTCCACAGAAACGAATTCAGGCCAAAAAACCAGTTCTAATGGTGAAAATCCTGGAGAAATCCTTAAAGCCATCGTCCTGCCCATTTTTACCTACACAGAGCCAAAGGTTCCAATTCTAAAAGCAATAGAGCTAAGCCATGGGAGGTCCAGTGGCCTTGAACATCACCCCCCTCAATGCACCCCACAAAGAGTTAGAACATTTGCCCTTGGTTGATAAAGATTACCTAATCCAAGACCTTGTAGGTTTCCAAAATCATCTTCAAGCAGTCTGTGAGCTCAGAAATAGTTACTTGAATCAAGATGATGTATGTGGTATTTGGGAATCAAACCTGCCCAGATACTACCTCCCCTCTGTGAACATATTCCCTGAGATCATCCACCTCTGTTGTGAGAACTATGAGCCAACAAACAGAGCAGTTAAAAGTCCATATGGGACTACTCTTTTCTATATCACTCCTGACTCTATCAACCAGATGCTGAACTTTAAACCAACACACCTCCAATTTCCTCTTACCATGAAGTACTTGCTGGATGAAGGTCCCAAACTCTCCAGCTCAGAGATAGCCAGAATTGCCAAAGTGTTCATGAGGGCAGATAGCCAGCCTAAGGAGCCACCTCCTTTTCACTATGCTTGCTTCACTGAAATGGGTAGATTAGTAGTTGATGTGATATCTTTTGTGTTGGGGTTCAAGACAAGTGAGCACATTGATAAAACCATATTGGTTATGATGTCTATTTTTACCCCAGGGAAGCCACCTGCTGTCAAGTACAATTATGCCAAGTTTATTGCCAATAAGATGCATGACCAATTGTTGAGGCTAGATAGGGAGGGAATCTTCAAATATTCTTCTTATATCTATCATCTATTTTTATATTACCAGCCAGATATCTTCCAATTCCCCATTAGAAAATTGGACCACAAAGGTCTGTCATTTTTTGGACCCCAATCTTTCATGAGGTACGCAGCTCTTCCTACTCTTATTGTGAGTTTATTGATCTATTTGCGTACCTAGTCTCTTGCCTCTTGATGATAACTCCTCCTCCCAGACTGACACATGGTATGAAAAAAATACTATAGCTCTCCAAGAACTATAAAATAGGTGACTGGTATCTCTACCAGAATCACACTATTCTCAGGATATATGGCTGTGAGCTGTGCCCCTACAGGCTACCCAGATATGTGCCAATGAGATTTTTTGCCTTGGAATATTTCAGGCAATTCATCAACTTAGATCTGAGTCACTTCCATAGCACAAAGAAAAAGGCCCAATTGAAACTCAGAGACCAATTAGGCCCCTTTGTTATGAACACGAAAGAGGGATGGAAGGATGCTGATGAGCTATTGGGTCAAACACTCAGACATAAGAGAAGCTTTTGGTGGGTACCCTATGACCCATATGGCTTCATCAATGTAAGAAGGGTAAAATATAGGCTAGCACCCTATGAACACTGCAACATCCCTGACATAGAAAAGTATGCCAACCAAGATGAGTGGTTGGAGGGAACACTAGTTGAAGAGTTAACTGAGGAAGAAAAAATGGAACAAACCATGAAATATTTGGAAAAAACTCTTGACTTGGAATCTTTTGGGCAGGTGTCTTGCAAAAAGCCATAGCCAACTGGGGAGAGCTCATCAACTGCCACAACTGCACAACAGGTTGCCTAGGAAAGGACTACACCAGCAACAGGGACAACAAAGGGCAAGGAGTTGGAAGTGGCAGAACAAGAAATCATGGAAGAGCAGCCTACTACCTCAAAGGAACACAGCCAAGGGCAAGCCCCTTCACTACAAACACAAGCACCAGAGGTACCAGCACTACAGACTCCTCTTCCTAAGGAGAGAAGCAAGAAAAGGGACCGAGAAGAGACCACACCTGCAAGTGGGTCAACAGGTCAGTAATAGGCCAAGAGGCAAAGGGTAGATCCTCCTGAAGAGGACACTATGGAAGACATTACTGAAAGCCCAAGAGGAGGGAGAGCCATTAGCCAACAAACTTCTGCTAGCTCTCACATACAAGAAGGAGGGAGGCATCATGGAATGGAAGTCTCCTCCTCAAGGTCACAAGCAAAGAAACCATCAGACATGAAGCGGTCATTCAAAGAGATTAAGGCTCAAAATGAGTCATTAAGAATTCAGTTGTATGACCAGTTCCTTAAGATGACACCCTCCAAACAAATAGACTAATGGCAGTCTATGACATCAAGGAGGAAAAAATGATTTTAAGTCATTTCAAGGCCAAAGTTCAGCGGCCATAGTCTGCAGCTGAATACATAAGGACCAATATAGATTTCCTTGCCAAGGACATTCACCCAATGGATCAAATCGAATTACACAAACAAACAGGTGAAATGGTCTATGCCACACTGGCAGACAAAGCAATGCTAGCCCACCAATTAAAAGATTCATTGAGTAACACATCTGCTCAATTGGACTTAGAGAAGATCTCTTCTCTAGCCAAAGACAACCGAATAAAGACTCTGGAGGAAATAATTGTTGAGTTGGGACATGATCCCAAGGATGCCAAGGGAACCAAAGCATTGATCAAAAAGAAGGAGGAAGATATTGCTGCCCCAAGAAAGCAATTGAAGCTGCCTGTCACCACGCATCCCCAAACAACAGAGCTAGCACAAGAAAAGGTAGAAGAGGATGTCATGGATTTATTAATGAGAATGAACCAAAGGCTGATGTAGATAGAGCAAGAGCTGGATAAATCTTTGCAACCTATGCAGGGAGAGTCAACCTCCCAGCCACCCCAAACAGCTCCAACAATTGTCTCTGCTCCCCCCACAGACACAGTAGCAATTCCTCCCACTGAGCCACCATCAATGAAAAGTACAGTGACCACAAATGCTACAACAGCAACAACAACCGAGGTTGAGACCAGCATGAAAATGGAGGAAATGATGAAGGCAGTGAAAGAGCTAGAGGCTCAAATGTCAAAGCTCAAAGAGACAAAAGAAAAACTAGCCAAGCTAGAAGTGAGCTATGACAAATAAAAAATAACAGTAGCAGAGAAGACCAGAGAGGTGAAGGCCCTGGAGAACAAGATGAAAACACTGGAAAAGGATCTCACCTTACATAAACCTCTGGCAGATATTAAAATGATTTTGTGGACTAAGATTGGCTAGTTAATTACTGACCAATGGAGATCAATTCAGACAATGTACGAGCAAATGGACTTAATAGACAGGGCACAGGAACAAATACAAAGGGCCTGGGCATCATTAGGAAATATGCCTGATCAGGCCAATGCACTCATCCATTTTTTTAACACCAATACCAAGGAACAATTAGCAGCTTTAGAGATCAATGACAAGAGATGCACCATTTTGACAATAAATAAGGTGCTAACAAAGAGAACTCTTATACAGACTCTGGAAAGAAGGTTTCAAGAGATGCAAATGGATATTAATACCTTCATAGAGAAATTGACAAACTTGCAGCAAAGGGGTCTACCTAGTTTACTAACAAGCAATCAAAAACTGTTATAACATCAGCAGTATGCTCATTGGGTGAATATGTATGTGACAAATTAGACCACTGCATCATCTAGCAGCTCAGAAAACACAGGACCTCCTTCTGGACAGAGCTTGTATGACAAAATGGAGAATTTCTTTTTCATAGAACATGAAATAAATCATCTATTTGAAGTCAAGCCCAATTTTTACAGATATACTGAGGCTGATGAGATACTAGTAAAGATACAAAGACATCAGTTGCCCACAGAACACTGGTGGCAAAGTATGCTGGAAGTTTTGCCTAAGTAAATTTGGATCCTTTTTACATCTTGTCAAAGGGAAAGACACATGGCAGATATAAATGAAGGAGCTCAAGCTAGGATCAGGACACATTAAAGATAAATCCAGAGCAGGTAACAAATCAGGACAGCAATGCGGGAAAGCAAAGCAAGGACATAACTACCAGCCAAATTCCTGGGTGAAAAGTCTAAAATATCTTGTCAGTAAAGCAGCCAACACAGCTACAATAACTCCTGACTTCATTTCTACCTTTATTTCTCTGACAAAGTAGCTGAAGGAAGTTATTGCTCCTTATCTTATCCTTAAGATATTTTGTAAACTCTCTTTTTGTATAAATACCCCCCCAAAGAATGTATTCGGGGTTGGCGATTCTCCCATTTGATCTGCGCTATAACTCAAATATTGGTTAATACAAAGGGCATTGAAATGCATTGCTGTTCGACCTTCTGAATGTGGATGTGATGACTCTGGACTCTGCTACAGAATTCTTGTGTCTTGTTGTGGCTCAATAAGTTATTCTAACTATGTTTTGTGTTTTCTATGTTTGCAAGTCTCATATATGTTTCATAATCTTAACAACAGGGAAAAGGAATAGCCCAAAACTTGTTTAAATACACTCTGTGTTCAATTCCTATTGTTATCTATGTTTTCTTCACAATTAGCTTAAACAGAAATTCTCAAATGCTTCTGTTTCTGCTAATTCCATCATTTTGAACATTGTCAAGGAATTCTTCACTGCTCCTTGAAAGTATTCAAGCACCTTCCCTCTGCCACTAGGATAAAGGATGCTTGACTACCCTTTACCCACTGGCCTACATCCCATTCATCACTGGCCTTAATGTTGTTCCAAACTGAATATCTTTCTCTATAGTATTTCCTATCATCAAAGAAACACACTCAGCAGTCCACTATAATAGACTCCAGTGCCCAATGGACTTGACCCTATAACACCTACATCCTACCTCTGCTTGAAATCACCAGCCAAACCCATTTAATACAAAACTCTGCACATCATGACTAGCATAAAACTTAGAATAAACAAAGTTAAAACATATAGAGAGAGCCCTCTCTGGATGCAGTTTGGCTAGAAATTGCATCTAAAAGACTGGTTAGTGGTTACCTCAGCCGTATTCCCTTTTCTCAACAAGTTTTGGGGAACAACCTGAGTGATAACATCATTGTCGACTCCACTGGGGACTAATGAATGTCTGCTACTATTGTCTAAACTCTAAAGCTACAGATGGAGTCTGAAGCTAGCCAGGTAGCCTTTGAAATTGTCCTTTCTATGCAATCACAAGAGTAGATAAAAGCTACTTCAGTTTAGTTTTAGTTTATAGACAACTGCCTCAAATATTTGTTTGGCCATCCTTGTTTCAAACCTCCCTGAAGGAAGGCCCCAAATTCTCCTACATTCCAGTAGCTTCCTTCAAAATATTGTTAAAACTTGTGTCCTCCAAAAATCCCTACAAAATACCAAAACATACTTAGAAGTTGGCTCCAAAGAAGAAGAATCGACACACAAGGTCAAACCCAGACCCAAATCCTCCAGCTATTTTTTACAATCCAAATCTGATTGCTAAGAACCTTAGGAAATCAAAAAATCAAGAGAGTTCTGCTGATTCAAACCTTGAAGCAGCCCAGCGGAAACCCATTCAAATTAAACCTACTACAGGAAATCCTCAAACCCTCCTTCCTATTGCTGTAGCTTCTTCCAATTCACCTTTATTACTCCAAACTCTCTTTTCTACCCCTCCATCCACAACACTTATCTCGGCCCCTACACCTGTGCTTCCAGTTGCCCCACCTTTTCCTTCCAACATGGCAAATAGATATGCTCCCCTACAGTTGCCTGCCAATCCAGGGGCTATGCCACAGGATTACCAGGGCAAAATTACCTATTTTGATAGTACGGGCACTTATACTGCTCAACAACATACCAAGAGGATGACAGACTATTTTGAAAACTATGAGATTGATCATAATGATGTGAGGATGAAAATTTTTGTCCAGAGCTTAACTGGTGATGTGAGGGCATTGTTTAGGTCACTACCTGCAAACACAATAGCTAATCCAGATGCCCTTTATCAAACTTTCCTAAATAGGTGGGAGAAGAAAAAGGATCCTTTACACATCTTAACAGAATATGAGAATTTAAAAAGAGGCCCACAAGAGACAGTCCAAGATTATTGTGCCAGATTCAACAATACATACCTTGCTATTCCAATAAATCTTAGACCACCACTAGACTTGGCATTGATTAAATTCCCTAATGGTTTTGACTCAGACATGGCTTACCAGCTCAGGGAGAGAGCTCCTCCTAGCCTTGAAGATATGCAGAGCATAGCTGTGAGTGTTGAAGATAATCTAATTTCCAAACGAAATCAAGCTAGGACTGAAAGAAGAACAACTTTCAAAGAGGAACCCTCTGCCTTTGAACAAAAACTTGATGAAATTATTAAAGGCATGGACAGGTTAGGAGACAGAGTGGAAACTATTGAGAGGAAATCTTCTTGGGACAGCCAACCAAACAACAATGCAAGAAATCCAAACTTTAGGAAAACTAAAAGCCCCAATGTTGGAAAGGTTGGTCCAGACCAAAACATAAGGCCTCCCTTCCAATAAAACTATGCAGAAGCTTCCACATCTAGTGAACCAACAGAGGACCCACACATTAATTTAATGGGTCTCAATAGTGGCCAACCAATTTTCCTAACTAAAGAAGACCAAGAGGCTCATACTCTTAGTCAATGTCAAATGAAATCAGGGGAATCCTTCGATTTTAAGCAAGGATATGAAACAGCTGTGTATGAAGTCCATAAGCAATACAACTTGAGAAGTATAAGAATAGACATTCCTGATGATCCTAAGCAAAAGAAAATCAAGCAACCTACCAAAACTAAACTCAAGGACTCTCATGTACCAATCATCCCTAAATCCACTCCCAATCCAAACAGCCCCACAGTAGAAGATGTTTCAGACAAGGATGAATCAGAGGAGCACCCTATAGCTGTCTCTCCACTCAAAAAAGTGGTAGAAGAACCTTTGCAAGATGGTTAGCAAGCAACCCTAGTTCAACATGTCATTCCAGTAAAAGAGGAAGTTGTTAATAACTCAGTTGAAAGGCACAACCTGGTTGCCCAAAATGTCAAAACACAAATAGAAAAAACCCTTTAATATGGAGGCTAAAATAGGTAAGTTAAAAGTTTCCATCCCATTATCTGAATTGGCTAGGCATGAAGTGTTTAGGGAACAAATCAACATATCATTACAAATTTCAGAGAACAAAGATTCAATAAACATCCTTGACGATCAACCAGAACTTATATTTGGCCCTGAAGCAAATGGTAAAACATCAAATGGAGGGGTCCCTCCCTTTCATGTGAGTCTAAACATTCATGACAAGGTGCTTCACAATGCAATGTTTGATTCAGGAGCTTCACATAATCTAATGCCCAAATCTGTCATGGAGAAGTTGGACCTAGACATCACAAGGCCATACAAAGATTTGTTTTCCTTTGATTCCAGTCAAGTCCGGTGTCTAGGCTTAATCAAGGATCTATGTGTGTCATTAGTCCAATATCCAGCCAAGACAATTCTCATGGATGTGGTGGTAGCTGATATTCCACCAAAATATGGAATGTTGTTATCTAGGTCCTGGGGTGCCAAGCTACAAGGATCTTTACAACTAGACATGTCTTATGCCACAATCTCAGTCTTTGGCCAACCTAAAAGGCTATACTGAGAAACTTTGATGAAATATGTGGTTAGTACTCAAGAAAAACCCCAAAACTTTCCCATATATTCTATACATTCAGATATGGACTCTTTCATCTTATACAACACTGAAATTCAAACCCAAGCTGATGTAAAAATGATGACTTTGAGTCAAGATAAATTCCTAGACAAAGAATCCACAGTTCAGATTCAAGAAATCTTGGAAGACAATAAATTAACAGTCACACGTAAGCGACCCTATGAGACTGTAAATCCAACTACCCCTGCTGAGCAAATGGAAAGGGCTCCTAATACCAGTGCAAATCAAGAATACCTATGGTATCTAGAGTTTGATGGATCTGTTAATAAGCTAGGAGCAGGGGCAGGGGTCTGGATTCATAATGTAAAGGATGACCACGCTGAGGGACATGAATTTAGATTAAATTTCAGGTGCACCAACAACATGGCCGAGTATTAAGCCCTCCTTTTAGGACTCAAAGTGATAAAAAACTTGGGTGCAACCCGAATATCAATTTTGGGAGACTCTGACCTCATTATTCAACAAATAAAGGGTAACTTCATTACAAATGATCTTAGGCCGAGGTCATATAGAGCTGCCACAATGGAAATTCTTAACACCTTTCTTGAAACCCAACTGACCAAGGTTCCAAGAAATCAAAACCTTCATGCCCATAGTCTAGCAACTTTTGCAAGCACTTGCAAATTCCAATTAAAGCCTAATCACCTATTCACTACTGAAATAAAGCATAGGCCTGCAGTACCAAATAATGTAAAGAACTGGCAGGTGTTTGAAAATGACATACAAATCAACAATTTCCTAACTTTGAAAGAAGAGTTTACAAGTACAAAAATGGATACCAACACTATAGAGGAAAGCATCCAAATGGACAAAGTTGAAACACATATCTCTGCTGAAACAACAAACCAACTTCTACACCCCACCAAGTTCACTAAAACAGATTTACAGCAACTTGATGAAAAAGAAGGTGAGGATGCAATTGCAGCAGAATGTGAAGTCATTGAGCTGAAAGACAATTTTATACCTACAGGCCTTACTCCTTTAGAGGACATCTTTGACTCAAATGACATCTCTAGGAAACCTAAAATGCAGCCATTGAACGCTGAAATTGAGGACTACAACTTACGAACAACAGAAAATCCCAGAATGATAAAATTGTCCAAATCTTTACCTCCTGACCAAAAACTCGAGTATATAGAATTGTTCAAGGAATTTCAAGACGTCTTTGCATGGATTTATGAAGACCTAAAGTCTTATGATACTGCAGTAATCCAACACACAATACCTCTCAAAGAAAACTAAAAACCTTTCAAACAGAAACTAAGGAGGGTCAACCCTGTGCTGCTCCCTTTGATTGAAAAAGAAGTTACGAGAATGTATGAAGCTGGAATTATTACTCCAATTATATTCTCAGAATGGGTTTCGAATTTAGTGCCCACTAGAAAGAAGACAGGGGAGATAAGGTTATGTGTTAACTTGAGAAATTTGAACAAAGTCTCTTTAAAAGACAACTACCCTTTGCCCAAAATGGATCACATTCTGCAAAGGGTAGTGGGTGCTTCAAGAATATCACTATTAGGTGGTTTCTCAGGCTTCAATCAAATCCTAATGCACCTTGATGACCAAGATAAAACTGCTTTCACCACCCCTTGGGGAACATTCAAGTATGTGAAAATGCCTTTTGGACTCAAGAATGCAGGGGCAAATTTTCAAAGAGCCATGGATATTGCTATTGCTAAAGAAATCCATGACTTTTTACTCATTTACCTAGATGACCTTACAGCTTTCTCCAAATCAGATCAAGAGCACCTAGATCATCTAAGGCAAGTATTCTTAATCTGCAGGAAATAGGGCATATCATTAAACCCAAAGAAATCCTTGTTTGGCCTAGAAGAAGGAAAATTATTGGGCCATATCATCTCTAAAGAAGGCATTAGGATTGACCCAAACAGGATACAAGCCATCCTACAAGTCCCTCACCCCAGAAACATTAAAGAACTACAAGCCTTTTTGGGAAAAATCAACTTTCTTAGGAGATTCATACCAAATCTGGCTGATCTAATAAGGTTGCTAAACAACATGCTCAAAAAGGACTGAAAGGTCAAGTGGACAATGGAAACTATGCAAGCCTTTGAAGAAATTAAACAAGCTTTAACTCAAACACCAGTCCTCACAAGCCCCAACTTTGACAAAGATTTTATCATATTCTCATTTGCATCAGAACATACAATTGCAGCTGTCTTGCTTCAAAAAGATGACCAGGGATGTGAAAAACCCATAGCCTTCTTCAGTAAAGCTCTTAGAGATGCCCCACTGAAATATCAAATCATCGAGAAACAAGCATATGCCCTTGTAAAGGCCATTAAGGACTTTAGAATTTACATCTTGTACTCTGATGTGATTGCCTATGTGCCCCACATTGTTGTTAAAGACATCCTGACCCAAGAAGGCATTAAAGGCAAAAGGGGCAAATGGATAGCTATCATACTGGAATATGACATTGAAATTAAACCCACAAAACTGATAAAAGGACAAGGACTAGCTAAACTCATGACTGAAACTAACTTTCAAGCCCTTGACATAAATCAACTGGGTAATAAGCAGGAGATGGCGACTCCACAGATCAATCAAGCCTTTTTACAATCACCTTGGTATGCTGACATATCTTTTGTGTTATTAAAGCTGCAAGCTCCTCCAGGATTATCCAGAACCAAGAAAAGATTTTTTTTATATGAAAGCTTCTAAGTTCTGCATTTTAGATCATGTTCTTTTTTGGAAAAACCATGAAGGTGTTTTATTAAATTGTCTAATCAAAGAGGAAACTGACAAAGTACTCCAATAATTTCATGCAGGGGAGTGTGGTGGACATTTGTATTGGAAATCAAATGCTGACAAAATCCTAAGGGTTGGATTTTATTGGCCCACCCTATTCTCTGATGTCAAAAAATATGTAACTTCTTGCCACAAATGCCAAATCTTTGAAGGCAAGAAAAAGTTGTTGCCTCTGCCCCTCAAGCCCATCTCCACTGAGAAACCATTTCAACAATGGGGTTTAGACTTCATTGGGGAAATCCACCCTTCATCCTCTGGCCAACACAAGTGGATTTTGACTGCTACAGACTATTTTATCAAGTGGATAGAGGCGATCCCTTGTAGGCAAGCAATGATTCAGTAATCATTCAATTCCTTGAAACCAACATCTTGTCTAGGTTTGGCTTCCTGGAGAAAATCATTACCGACAATGCTGCTGCCTTTAAATCTAAGAAAATAATTGATTTCTGTCATAAATACCACATTACCTAGGGCCATTCCACAGCCTATTACCCTCAAGGTAATGGCCTAGCTGAATCCTCCAACAAGAGCTTGATTAACATTATTAAGAAAGTCTTGGAGGAGAACAAGAAGAACTGGCATAAAAGACTTGTGAATGCCCTATGGGCAGACAGATTGACCACCAATAGATGTATTAGGATCAGCCCCTATCAATTGGTTTATGGAATGGAGGCGGTTTTCCCTTCAACTTTGGGAATCCGAGTGATAAAACTGCTACAAGAGGTACAAGTAGAACCTAATGATATACAGAGAAGGATCAACCAAACTATTTACTTGCAGCAGAAAAGAGAAGAAGTCTACCATAGAGCCCAAGTCCTACAAGAAAAGCTTAAAAATATATTTGAGAAAAGAACCAAAGCAGAGGATTTTTTCATTGGGGATAAAGTTCTGAAGTGGGATTCCAGAAGAGAAGATAAAGGAAAACATGGGAAATTTGATTTCTTATGGAAAGGACCATTTATCATTCAGACTGTACAAGGAAACAACACCTACTTTTTGAAAAGTCTGGATGGCACAGTGGCAGAGAGTGGACCAGTCAATGGTAGAATGTTGAAGCACTATTTTTAGCCACCTTGTCAAGAATAACAGCACTTGAACTTGTACATAGCAGTGTTTACTTTCCGCAGTTTATTACAGTAATAGGATAAGGAATAAGTTACAGCAAATTTTGAAGAAAAAGTAAGGAATTGTGTCACATTTGGGTCTTGCAGTTTAGTATATCAGAAGAAGCCAAAGAATCAGACTTGGGAGCTGTGAAAATAATGAGAAATGATCAAACAAGCTACCCAAAACAAAGCTACAATTTTGGAGTAACTCCATGAGATAGACAGTATTACAGAGGAGCCATTGTATGAACAATCAAGGATAAATTTCAGACTACACCAAGGAACTAAAAGATAAGGCCATCTGACTTGTTGTTCTTGACTTTTCACTAGGAAAAGCCATCCCCAAGTGGAGCCACTATTAGCTCCCTATACCAATAGGTTTCATTTTTCATGATTGACTGGGGAAGTGCCAAATATGTTCATCCTTTGTATACTGCAAAGGTTCCATATGTTGATGAATCTTCACTACGTATAGGTGGTTAACTCTTGCCACAATTGATGATTAGCCAGACAATTTAATCCTAGCTAGATCATGTTTGAATTTCACTTGTCTAAGAATAGAGAATGAAGGTCTGCACAAACAATTTAAGCTTGGCATGCCAATAGTTAGGCAGAGAAGCAAAGGGTCTCAACAGCTTAACCTGAGCCCTGGAAGAAATAAGGGTAGACTTAGATAGGAGGGCAGCTAGAAGAAAAGAGAAGAATCAGGGTTTGCCAGTTCAAGTGCACCCAATGAGAATGAAGAAAAAATGCTAGGTATACTAGGTTGGGTAGGCAGCTTTGAGGGTACAAAGGCATGGTTTATGAGCAATTTTCTCTTCTGGAATGACTTGCCATCTCATAAAATCATAAGGTACCATGGCAAGGTGGCTACAAATCAAATGGAGCATGACTAATTCCCCTCCCCATTTCCCAAGAAACACTTACTAACATTCCCCCCCAAAGGGTAATGAAATCTGCTCATTACCTTTAGCCCCTTTATCCCACTTCATTCCATGACAAAACTAAGTGAAAAGATGTTTTACCTAGGAAAAAAAAGCCACATTTCTTGTGTAAAAAGTCTTTATTCTATCTTACCAAAGTTTCCTAAAGCTTCACCATTTGTCATCCTTTCCTCTCCCCTTGGCCTAAGCTTTCACTTAATAAAACTTAGCCTAAGCCATACAAACCCATCCCCCACAATCATATTAACCTACTAACCTTATTATATAACTCCTATGTATAGCTTCCCCCCCCCTTTAGTATATAAATACTTGGAAAAAACCCCAAAAAATAAATACCCCACCCTTGGCTAACTATAGCCATATTTTAAATTTTCTTGAGGGAGTTATTGGCCCACCAGGGACCATAACAACCCTCCACGTGCCCATCGGGACTTATTTGGCCCCTGGATAAATAAATAGCCAAAACCCCGCATTTTTGCCCAAAAAACCCACTTTTCCAAAGTCCGCAAATACACAGAAAAACATTACAAATCGTAAAAATTAACGTGGTTCCGCCACTGTTAAAAGACCGCCAGCTCTATCGCCCACCAACCGTCTAATCGCCGCTCCCAGATCCAACGGTAGTCGGCGATTTCGGAAGCCCCGACTTGCCGAACAATAGCGTCCGGGGGATGGGCGGTATTTCCGTCGTATCGAGGACACGTGTCAAGCGCCCGGTGTGTTCGGAGCCCCCTTCCCTGAAACCGCTTTCCCCCAAAAGCGGTGCGATATTACCGCTTACCACCTGCCCCCTCCTTGCTGATGTCATGCTCACGTCACCTGATGACATCACTTGCCACATTACCCGCCATGTCACTTGCCATGTCATATGCCACATCACCTGCCATGTCAACGTCCGTACCCACTAAACGACAAAAATGACATCATGCTGACATCATCCCAAAAAAGCGCCCATAACCCGCCAAAGTCAAAATTTTCAGGTAAAAAGGGTAAAAGTGTTGTTTTTTCACCATTCTATGCTTATTTCCTGTACGCACCTGTACATGCAAATTACGTCGAAAACATCATTTTCGACCGTTCAAATCCGCCAACCAACAAGCACATTGCACAGCTCGGCCCCTCGACCCACCTGGTCGCTTGCAAGTCACCCATTTCGCTGAGAAAACAGGTATTTACCAGCAATTCGCTCCCACCCTATTTTCCATTAGTTTCTCTATAAAATTAGCACCAGCACCAATAATTTAAAGGAAAAAACACTGTGTTGTTGCCCAAAAATCCCCCATAAGCCTATGAACTGCCAGATTCACTAAAAATCAACACAGTCGTCTAATATTGAGCTCGCTCGGCCCTGTAAACTCTCCAAAGAACCTCCTAGGCCGTCTTTGCCCACAATTGAAGCCCACTGTGCCAAGAAAGCCCATAGCTTCCACTTCTCCAGCTAACGTCACTCCACAGAACCAAATTCAGGCCAACAAACCAGTTCTAACGGTGAAAATCCCGGAGAAATCCTTAAAGCCATCGTCCTACCCATTTTTACCTGCACAGAGCCAAAGGTTCCAATTCTAAAAGCAATAGAGCTAAGCCATGGACGGTCCGGTTGCCTTGAACATCACCCCCCTCAATGCACCCCACAAAGAGTTAGAACATTTTCCCTTGGCTGATAAAGATTACCTAATCCAAGACCTTGTAGGTTTCCAAAACCATCTTCAAGCAGTCTGTGAGCTTAGAAATAGTTACTTGAATCAAGATGATGTATGTGGTATTTGAGAATCAAACCTGCCCAGATACTACCTCCCCTCTGTGAGCATATTCCCTGAGATCATCCACCTCTGTTGTGAGAACTATGAGCCAACAAACAGAGTAGTTAAAAGTCCATCTGGGACTACTCTTTTCTATATCACTCCTAACTCTATCAACTAGATGTTGAACTTTAAACCAACACACCTCCAGTTTCCTCTTACCATGAAGTACTTGCTGGATGAAGGTCCCAAACTCCAGCTCAGAGATAGCCAGAATTACCAAAGTGTTCATGAGGGCAGATAGCCAGCCCAAGGAGCCACCTCCTTTTCACTATGCCTGCTTCATTGAAATGGGTAGATTAGTAGTTGATCTAATATCTTTTGTGTTGGGGTTCAAGACAAGTGAGCACATTGATGAAACCATATTGGTTATGATGTCTATTTTTACCCCAGGGAAACCCCCTGCTGTCAAGTACAATTATGCCAAGTTTATTGCCAATAAGATGCATGACCAATTGTTGAGGCTAGACATGGAGGGAATCTTCAAATATTCTTCTTATATCTATCATCTATTTTTATATTACCAGCCAGAAATCTTCCAATTCCCCATTAGAAAATTGGACCACAAAGGGGAGAGGAGGTCTGTCATTTTTTGGACCCCAATCTTTCATGATGTACGCAGCTCTCCCTACTCTTATGGTGAGTTTGTTGATCTATTTGTGTGCCCAGTCTCTTGCCTCTTGATGAGAACTCCTCCTCCTAAACTGACACATGATATGCAAAAAATACTTCAACTCTCCAAGAACTATAAAATAGGTGACTGGTATCTCTACCAGAATCACACTATTCTCAGGATATATGGCTGTGAGTTGTTCCCCTACAGGCTGCCCAGATATGTGCCAATGAGTTTGTTTGCCATGGAATATTTCAGGCAATTCATCAACTCAAATCTGAGTCACTTCCATAGCACAAAGAAAAAGGCCCGATTGAAACTCATAGACCAATTAGGCCCCTTTGTTATGAACAAGAAAGAGGGATGGAAGGATGCTGATGAGCTATTGGGTCAAACACTCAGACTCAAGAGAAGATTTTGGTGGGTACCCTATGACCCATATGGCTTCATCAATGCAAGAATGGTAAAATATAGGCTAGCACCCTATGAACACTGCAGCATCTCTGACATAGAAAAGTATGCCAACCAAGATGAGTGGTTGGAGGGCACACTAGTTGAAGAGTTAACTGAGGAAGAAAAAATGGAACAAACCATGAAAGATTTGGAAAAAACTCTTGACTTGGAATCTGTTGGGGAAGTGTGTTTCAAAAAGCCACAACCAACTGGGGAGAGTTCATCAACTGCCACAACTGCACAACAGGTTGCCTAGGAAAGGACTACACCAGCAACAGGGACAGCAAAGGGCAAGGAGTTGGTAGTGGCAGAAAAGAAATCATGGAAGAGCAGCCTACTACCTCAAAGGAACACAGCCAAGGGCAAGCCCCTTCACTACAAACATAAGCACCAGAGGTATCAGCATTGCAGACTCCTCTTCCTAAGGAGAGAAGCAAGAAAAGGGATCGAGAAGAGACCACACCTGCAAGTGGGTCAACAGGTCAGCAAGAGGCCAAGAGGCAAAGGGTAGATCCTCCTGAAGAGGACACTGTGGAAGACATTACTGAAAGCCCAAGAGGAGGGAGAGCCATTAGCCAACAGACTTCTTCCAGCTCTCACAGACAAGAAGGAGGGAGGCATCATGGAATGGAAGTCTCCTCCTCAAGGTCACAAGCAAAGAAACCATCAGACATCAAGCAGTCATTCAAAGCGATTAAGGCTCAAAATGAGTCATTAAGAATTCATTTGTATGACCAATTCCTTAAGATGACACCCTCCAAACAGCATAGACTAATGGCAGCCTATGACATCAAGGAGGAAAAAATGATTTTAAGTCATTTCAAGGCCAAAGTTCAACAGCCACAGTCTGCAACTGACTACATAAGGACCAATCTAGATGTCCTTGCTAAGGACATTCACCCAATGGATCAAATCGAATTACACAAATAAATAGGTGAAATGCTCTATGCCACACTGGCAGACAAAGCAATGCTAGCCCACCAATTAAAAGAGTCATTGAGTAAAACATCTGCTGAATTGGACTTAGAGAAGATCTCTTCTCTAGCCAAAGACAACCAAATAAAGACTCTGGAGGAAATAATTGTTGAGTTGGGACATGATCCCAAGGATGCAAAGGGCACCAAAGCATTGATAAAAAAGAAGGAGGAAGATATTGTTGCCCTAAGAAAGCAATTGAAGGTACCTTTCACCATGCATCCCCAAACAACAGAGCTAGCACAAGAAAAGGCAGAATAGGATGTCATGGATTTATTAATGAGAATGAACCAAAGGCTGATGCAAACAGAGCAAGAGCTGGAGAAAGCTTTGCAAACTAAGCAGGGAGAGTCAACCTCCCAGTCACCCCAAACAACTCCAACAATTGTCTCTGCTGCCCCCACAGACACAGCAACAATTCCTCTCAGTGAGCCACCATCAAAAACAAGTACCGTGACCACAAATGCTACATCAACAACAACAACAGAGCCTGAGACCAACATGAAAATGGAGGAAATGATGAAGGCAATGAAAGAGCGAGAGGCTCAAATGTCAGAGCTTAGAGAGACAAAAGAAAAACTAGCCGAGCTAGAAATGAGCTATGACAAATAAAAAATAACAGTAGCAGAGAAGACCAGAGAGGTGAATGCCCTAGAGAACAAGATGAAAACATTGGAAAAGGATCTCACCTTACATAAACCTCTGGCAGATATTAAAATGATTTTGTAGACTAAGATTTGCCAGTCCATTACTGACCAATGGAGATCAATTCAGACAATGTACAAGCAAATGGAATTAATAGACAGGGCACAGGAACAAATACAAAGGGCCTGGGCATCATTAGGAAATATGCCTGATCAGGCCAATGCACTCATCCATTTTTTGAACACCAATGCCAAGGAACAATTAGCAGCTTTAGAGATCAATGACAGGACAGGCACTATTTTGACAATAAAGAAGGTGCTAACAATGAGAACTCTTATACAGACTCTGGAAAGAAGGTGTCAAGAGATGCAGATGGATATTAATACCTTCACAGAGAAATTGACAAACTTGCAGCAAAGGGGTCTACCCAGTTTAGTAACAAGCAATCAAAAACTGTTATCACATCTGCAGTATGCTCATCGGGTGAATATGTATGTGACAAATCAGACCACTGCATCATCCAGCAGCTCAGAAAACACAGGACCTCCTTCTGGACAAAGCTTGTATGACAAACTAGAGAATTTGTTTTTCATAGAACATGAAATAAATCATCTATTTGAAGTCAAGCCCAATTTTTACAGATATACTGAGGCTGATGAGATACTAGTAAAGATACAAAGACATCAGTTTCCCACAGAACACTGGTGGAAAAGTATGTTGGAAGTTTTGCCTACGTAACTTGGATCCTTTTTACATCTGGTCAAAGGGCAAGACACGTGGCAGATATAAATGAAGGAGCTCAAGCCAGGATCAGGAGACATTAAAGATGAATCTAGAGCAGGTAACAGATCAGGACAACAACACAGGAAAGCAAAGCAAGGACATAACTGCTAGCCGAATTCCTAGGTGAAAAGTCTAAAATATCTTGTCAGTAAAGTAGCCAGCATAGCTACAATAACTCCTGCCTTCATTTCTGCCTTTATTTCTCTGACAAAGTAGCTGAAGGAAGTTATTTCTCCTTATCTTATCCTTAAGATATTTTGTAAACTCTCTTTTTGTATAAATATCCCTCCAAAGGATGTGTTTGGGGTTGGTGATTCTCCCATTTGAACTGCGCTGTAACTTAGATATTTATTAATACAAAGGGCGTTGAAATGCATTGATGTTCGACCTTCTGAATGTGGATGTGATGACTCTAGACTCTGCTATAGAATTCTTGTGTCTTGTTGTGGCTCAATAAGTTATTCTAACTATGTTTTGTGTTTTCTATGTTTGCAAGTCTCATATATGTTTCATAATCTTAACAACAGGGAAAAAGAATAGCCCAGAACTTGTTTAAATACACTCTGTGTTCAACTCCTGTTGTTATCTATGTTTTCTTCACAATTAGCTTGAATAGAAATTCTCAAATGCTTCTGTTTCTGCTAATTCCCTCATTTTGAACATTGTCAAGGAATTCTTCACTGCTCCTTGAAAGTATTCAAGCACCTTCCCTCTGCCACTAGGATAAAGGATTCTTGACTGCCCTTTACCCACTGGCCTACATCCCATTCATCACTGGCCTTAATATTGTTCCAAACTGATTATCTTGCTCTGTAGTATTGCCTATCATCACAGAAACACACTCATCAGTCCACTATAATAGACTCCATTGCCCAATGGACTTGACCCTATCAGACCTACATCCTACCTCTGCTTGAAATCACCAGCCAAACCCATTTAATACAAAACTCTGCACATCATAACTAGCATAAAACTTAGAATAAACAAAGTTGAAACATATAGAGAGAGCCCTCTCTGGATGCAGTTTGGCAAGAAATTGCATCTAAAAGACTGGTTAGTGGTTACCTCGGCCGTATTCCCTTTTCTCAACAAGTTTTGGGGAACAACCTGAGTGATAACAAAATGCATATTTCTTTGCAAGATGTATGGCACTGTGGCTGTCACTGTATAACCTGCCCAACTCCTACTTTTTACCCAATTCATCCAAAAACCTTTGTAACCAAATCATTTCTTTACTAGCCTCTGTAGCAGCAACATACTCTGCTTCTGTCGTTGAGAGTGCAACAACACTTTGCAGTTTTGAAACCCATCTGGCAGTTATTCAACCTACAGTAAACACATACCTACCATGTGGTGCTCCTCATGTTATCTCTATCACCTGCCATATTTGCATCAACATATCCCTGTAGAGCAATGTTTGAACCACCAAAGCATAATACTTGATTTATGGTACCTCTAAAATACTTGAGAATCCACTTCACCGCCATCCAATGTTCTTTTCCTAGATTGTTCATGTACTTGCGTACAACTCCCATTACATGTGCAATATCAGGCTTTGTGCAGACCATTGCATACATTAAGCTTCCAACTGCTGATGTATATGGAACTTTAGACATATAATCCATTTCTTCCTGAGTCTTGGGACACATCTCCTTACTTAGTTTGAAATAGCTAGTCAAAGGTATACTAACTGGTTTTGCATTCTGCATATTAAATATTTTCTACACCTTTTCTATGTACTCTTTTTTTCCCATGGAAAAATTCGTAATTTCATTTATGGAAGAAATTACATTTTGTAGATGCATATGCATATGACAATATTTTCATCGATCAGAAATAAAATATTAAAATATTAAGAACTACTACTACTACTACTACTACAAAAAAAAAAAACATCTAGCTAGTAGACCCAACGTAGTCGAGTATGAGTTCATAAAAGTATCATAAACAGACAAAATATCTATTATTTGGTCCACGCGGGCGGATAATACCAAAAAAAGTAATAGCGCCAATCATATTGGCCCCTGATCAGTACATAAACAACAAAATAGAAAATATGTACAAAATCTGATAAAGAAACTGTCCAAAAATTAGACCATTATGTCCATAAATGGTCTATGATAATACTAGTAACTAGCTCCATCGATCTGCTCCGTAATCAGCCAGTTGCCTTGCCCCCTGTTCGCACCTTCTTTGGAAAGGCGGTCAACCTCTGTGTTTCGCTCCCTGTAGATGTGTTTGCATGAGAAGGAGTCAAAATTGGAGATCAGTCTTAAAACTTCATCCAGAATGTGTCTTAATGTAAAAGACCAGCAACAGGAACGTTTATTCAGCTAGTCACAGACAATCATAGAGTCACCAATCAGTTGTAGAGCATGGTAGTTCTTTTCTAATGCAAATCTGATGATGAAGTAGGCTGCTGAAAGTTCAGTGAAACTATTTGTGCCCCCCTGCAGTCCCATGGAAAGCTTGAAGGAGTGCCTCTCGGAAAGGTGTAGGATAGCCCCCCCCCCCCCACACCCAAATTCTTGTGCAGCCCCATCGAAGAAAGCCCAGGGACGGGAGGGGTCAAAACGTTCCGGAGAGATGATGCGGGGCCGAGTATTTGGGGGGTCATCCGGGATGAGGTCAAAGTATGCTTGGATCAAGGTTGCCATGATAAGCCACCGGGGAGGGGAATTATGAAAAATGAGCTGATTACGAGCAATCCAAACAGCCCAACAGAACAATAAGGGGAGATTCCTCAATTTGGTAGGAGAAACAGAATAATACCAATCGATCCAGGCCGCATCTAGGTGTTATCGGGAAATCTAGTGTCTATGCAGAGCTGCTAGTCCCACTAAGACGGGTAGTTATCTTAGAAACAAACAGATTAAAGTTACTTTCATTTTCCTTTACGAGAAGTAGATAGGAGAGGAGCAAAGAATACCAACCTCAATCTTTCGCTTGGTTCCTTGCTTGTTCCTTCTCCCCTGTGACGGATCTTTGCCACTCCTTCCTTGATTACTTCACTTCAAAGAGTACCTATAAAGTCAAAGCAACATAATACCGTCAAAGTGCAGAGATATACAATCATAAACAATATAGGACCAGATATATATTGACCACACAAATGCATATATTATCAGACATACAAGAACGTGGAATAAAACTTGAATGGCTTTATTGATATATGTTGAGATTGCAACAAGATGATGGAGCTTAGTGAAAAGAGTCGCCTTCACTAAGTGGGCCCGCAGGCTATTTTTGGCGCAAGTCTATTTTTAGACTATGTCTATTTTTAGACATATGGATCATGTCTATGGATTGCAGGTTACTTTTATGGGATGATTGATTCA
>APFE030543811.1:633-27941 GCA_000404065.3 Pinus taeda
CTTAAGCAAAAATTTAAAAGAATCTACACACCTTTTTTCACTTTGTAGGAGCTCGATATTGCCTCTGATGTATCTGTATACTTTCAGATCATCCAGTTCTAAAATTGCAACCTACAGTAGCCCTTTGTGTCCTCTTTCCAATGCCACCAGTCTGATCCAAATTGGATTCTCCAAGGAAGAGTTATGTGAAATATCCCACAGTGACCTTCTTACAAAATTTTAATCCAATGCTCAGAGAGAAAGTTATGACGATTTTCCCCAGGTCACCTGTTTGGAATGTAATTCAGGAGTCTATTTGGAGCAATGAAACCCTAGAATCCAAAGCTCTGATACCAAATGTTATGAAACCAGCTCAAGAAAAGATAGAAAGATAGATCAACGCTTTATAATTCAGCCTCTTCAAGGGGGCAACCTCCTTTACATTACATAAATGAACAATTCTTGGATGATTCAAATGACAAAACCTCCTTTCTATATATAGGAGCCTAAGGAGTTACAATATAACCCAGCCGACCTAAAAATAATAATATAAAGCCACAAAAATAACAATAGAGAGATTCTATGGGGCACAGTAATAAAAATATGGGGACAATAGGGGCACAACAATATTAATAAGGGATATAACTACAATAGTAATGGGGTAATCACTAGTATTATAGGGACCTAACACCGATGTCATCAACCTCTAATGATCATGTTGAAAGTACACCGTCAACTAGTGAAAACTAAGTTACTGGACAGAAAGGAAGATCTAAAATTCCTTGTAGATTGTGTGAAGGCGATCATGCCATCCACTGTTGTCCCTTCCTAGACAAAGCTAAAAGAGTCTTGGATAACCGTCCTGCTTCACTGCTATGGCTTCCTCTTGGATACAAGAAACTCTTGCCGAGTCCATCGCTAGTTGAAAATCCAACTGACACACCTTTGTGGTCAGTCGAAGCATCTATCATTGAAGATAAGCCCTCTGAGTCCACACCGGACCAAAGTCAACAGGTCGAGATGGCAGTCGACCCAGTCTTGTCTTCAGAAGGTCTACCTTCAGATGATACAGTCACCAAAGAGAATGAGAACGACATCGTTCAAATTCTCTTCGTAAACACAGACTCCGATGAACATGGGGGCAATATTGCAGGAGGGAAGTTCGTTAGAGATGTATCCGACCATTTATTCGGTCCCACCACCAAGCAACCTAATCATTTCCTTCGACTGGAATCTACTAGGCAGACCCCGTTTACCATCTAATGTACCATTCCAAATCATTGTACAAGCTTAAAGAATGGTCATGGTCAGTACTATCATAGATGAAGGGGCTTCTGTGAGTATCCTTTACTCAACTGCTTGGAAAGCGCTTGGTTCGCCATCGCTTCTACCTAAGATGCGAAATCTGACAGGCTTCGACAAAGGAACCAGTCGACCATTAAGGATCCTTCCAAATTTGCCAATAAATTTGAGAAGGAAAACCGTTTATTTGAATGTGATGGTAGTCCAAGGACCTTTAGATTACAATCTACTCCTTGGGCGTGACTACATTTATAGCATGGGAGCTATTGTTTCCTCACTTTTTTGAGTGATGTGTTTTCCTCATGAAGGTAGAGTGGTCCAACTCGTAGACCAGCTTTCATTCCTTGGTTCACACATAGCTAATAGTCAAGTGCCATCCCTATCTGGTCTTTTTGCGCAAGGAATGTCTCATCAATCTCCAGTCTGTCCACCTGATGAGCGCGAGTGATTCAGTGATTGTGACTGAAACCCAGGAGGCATGCGCCCTGGTCTGCTTCAGCAAGAAAACCCCAGTTATAAGGTAGGTTTCCACGTAGCAATATGACTAGTCTGACACACCCATCCATGTAGGAAAATGGGATTAGACTGGAATAAGATTCCTTCATCAGAAGGTATGCCTTTCCCGACAGAGCCAAGGAAGTGTTTTGTCTGCAAATTGAAGGGTAACCTGGAAACTCTACTTCGTTATACCTAGGGGCATGCAAACCTTTTTGCATGCAAGTAAAAAGTGACCATTTATTTTCTTAGGTTGTAGGTTCTTAACCTTTTAAAATCGTAGGATTGGTCGTTCCTAGCTTGCATAATGAAAGGATTCGGAGCAAAGTTTCGAATGGTGCAAGCTCCCTAAAAAATGAACCTATCGATGAGACATCCTTATTATATGACTGGCACAAGAAGTTTTACACGAGTTCAAGCTCATTAAAAAATAAACCTAGCAATGAGCATATGTTCCACTAGAGTTTAAGCTCATTAAAAGATGAACCCACCTTCGGTAAATAACCATTGCGATCACATTATCATTAGCTTTTGAGCCTTGGTCGTGTTCTTACCATCACCTCCATTCTTTTTATCTGATCATACACCTCCATTTGATTGTTTACCCCTTTTGAGGAACAGTTGCGACGAGTGATTCTATTAGCCATCTTCTTTACACTGCCATGATTGAAAAGTTCCAACCTTACCTGGAACCAGCTGCTATCCAAAATCATCACTCGTTCCTCAAAAAACGAGTCTTCTTTAAGCTCTTTTCATTTGACTCGTAAAATATGAAAAGATTGTCGAGCAATTGGCCTCTCCAGCTCGTTAAAGTGATTGGAAGTGCCATCCCTCCTCTAGATTTTAATCTTTTTGGACCTGAGAGATCATTGCAAAAAAGATTGAGCGCTTGTCTTGTTCAACTTGTTAAAACTATCGAAAATACATCCCTTTCGTATTATTTTATACTTTTTCGGACTTAAGGGATTATATTACAAAAAAGGATTACTAGAGTTTCCTTTTCGACTCTTTTCAGACTCTCTAAAATTGAAAAGGACCGAGCTATCTTTGTCGTTAAAATCATTAAAACAATAGCGACAAACTTGTCCATGCAGACAAGAACGAGTTTCACTGTCGCTAGGCTCGTTAAAACATAGCGATGGGTTTGCCCGAAGGGAAAATTATAGAACAAGCATATGTTATCCTCCTCAAGCTTGACAAAAATAAAGAGGTACTGGTCAGAAATTACTAGGGAAAAAATGGGAAGAAAACTTGAAGAAACTTTATTGGTAGCAAGTCACTCTTGAACATGACACTTTCACTCCATCACCATGATTGAGTCGGGTTGGGTTATTCCGTTCACCGGTCATATCACCATTGGTCCACCGTACCATCCATTTTTGGGGTTAATGCTACCAATCCATTTTAGTGTCGCCGATATGTTCAAGAGAAGTCACTAAGAGAATTCACCGACCCAACTTATGTCTCATCCGCTGCAATACCTTCATGGTTAATTCTTTCATGACCGCCACCTTGAACCTTGTATCATCAAATCGTTTTCACCTCCACAAAATAATTTTCTCCGTTCCGTGTGGTAGATGTGGGATCCATTAATGCCCTCCTACGACGGGTCACTTCTTGTCGACATTATCTCATTATCCGAGAAGTCGGCCTAGGAACAACCCTTTTAGTACTTTGAAGCTTGCATGCCTCAATGGCTAGTTTCTCACTTCCGGCGATAGGTTTACATTAATGGCCTTCGATCGAAAGATTTTACGTGGTGTTCGACATCGACTCATGTATTCACACCACGTGAATTGTACTGCAGTACCTTGAGGGTCATTATCAGTATCGGTGATTCCTCTCGCGCCTGTTAACAACTTACATCATTGGCTGGTAATCAGGCGATGTCTTGCCATGTTCGACTTTAGAACATCTTTTCACATAGATCAACTTGTACTTCAGGCGAAGATTGAACGAGTTTGAAGACCCTGGATCTAGTTTCATGCATCCGAGCTACGATATATTCAAGAAAATAAATACATCAAATGTACATCATAGCTGCACAGATAATCATCCAAACCAAAGGATGATGGCTCTACCAGAATCACCAGTGTGCCATATAGACGGTTGTCTGTCTTATGCACATGAAAATGAATTTATAAAAGCTGAGCATGGGAATGCCTGCCTCAGCTAGATCATGAAAAATATTATGAAGATAATGTATTGTATTGTATCTTATTACAGGTCACCTTCTAGTGCGAAAAAACCTTGGATCCTCATGATAAAGCATTTCACCCGACATCAAAAGATTTACGACCTCATGCTTTAGGGGGCAACTATTATAGACATATTTGGGCACTGCAACCCCAATCACATATGTCCATAGACCAAGGGATTCTAAGTCCCTAAAAGTTTTGTTTCATACCCTAAAGGAACAAGGTCAGCTGATTACATCATCTCCCAGAAGTTCTCCATGAAAAACTGCTCAGAACTAGTCAAAACTGGACCATCTCACCCGCTCCATGGTCAAAGTGTGATGCATCCCACCTAATGCACACGGGGGGTGTGATGCATACTGAAAAGTCCTTCTATGGGGTGCGATGGGTGAGAGTAGACAAATGGCAGAGACAGTTTGCAAAGGTGGATGATCATGGAATCTTCCAGAAACTTCTCCTGTGACACTTGCCTCTCTGAACTCGCCTAGGGATGAGTAAGAGATCATGAAATCTCTAAGTGGAATTGAGAACTATCAGAGAAATGACACTAATAAGAAAACCAGAAGCTAACTCACCCACCTGCAAACATCTATATATGGATCCCTCATCCTAGAGATCCAGAGGCTGGAATTTTGCATCTTGTAAGGAAGTGTTGTTGGTTTCTTTGTGGAACATCATAGTGTTGGGTGATCTAGCTTTTCATGAGGTGAAGAAGGGCTTTCATGTTGGGAGGATGGCACTAGGTCAGATCAACGGGTTGTAATCCTCTCTTCTACTACTTCTATCAATAAAGCTATTTGAGTTTTCCTCCATATTCTTGTATGTCTGAGTTGATATATGCATTTGTATGGTCAATATATATTTGATCGTATATTCTTCATGATTGTAGATCTCTATGCTTTGATGGTATTATGCTGCTTTGACTCTACAGGTGTTCTTTGAAGCGGGACAAGCGAGGGAAGAGCGGCAAAAATATCTGTCAAAGGGGAGAGGAAACAAGCAAGGAGCCAAGCGGAAGACTGGGGTTGGTACTCTCTGATTCTCTCTCATCTACTTCTCATAAAGGAAAACGCAAGTAACTTTAGTTTGTTTGTTTCTAAGATAGCTACCCATCTTAGTGGGACTAGCAGCTCTGAATGGACACTAGTTTTCTCGATAACAGAGAGGCTCCAGAGTCAAGCATTGCATTATGTAGGATTTTATCATGAATGTTCAAGCTTATGTAGAAAGGTGGAACAATCTCATCATGAGGTTTACCCTCAACCTCAGGTCCAACAGCAGCTCAAGATAGGCATAAGTCAAATTGACTGTGTTTGACCCTTCTCCTATTTTTAAGGCTTTCATGACTTGAGTCTTGTATACATTTTTGGTCATCAATTCTGTTAAAGAAATGGGGATATTTACTTTAGCCAGTTCAGTTTCCATATTAAAAGATGCTTGAGATTTATCAACTTCCTTGACATTTACATCATATTTTTTACCAATTTCTTTTTGAGAATCAGGTTTTGGTTGACTTGAGGAAGGGGCATCATTTTGTGTTTTACTGGAAGAAGTTCTAATAGATTTTTTGCTTCTTAAGTTGTATTGTTTATGCACCTCCATAATGAAATTTTGATATCCTTGTTTATAATCTTCTAATTCTAAAGGGATCTCTTCTGCTTGTGAGAGAAAAAAATGATCTTGCTCTTCCTTGGTCAAGAATATGTGATCTATCTCACTTTCTTCAAATAGATTTATTTGATTTTCTTCTAATTCTTCAGATAATTCAAGTTCTTCATCGATATAATTTTCTTTAAAAGGAGGCCTAATTGGTTGCTGATCACCAGGGCTTCTCTGTTCCCTTTGTTTAATATGTGGTGGGTTTCTCTTAAAGTTGGGATTCCAAATTTGAGGTCCTTCTTGAGGTTCTACTATCATCCTCTCCATCATCTTTTCCATATTGTTCACTAGATTATCGAATTTTGAGTTTGATGAAGAGGAGGAAGGTTCCTCCTTAAAATCAACCCTTCTTTATGTTCTTAGTTTAGCTCATTTGGCTAATAAATTAGCCTTTACCTTAACAACATTTCTTTGCATCTCTTCAAGAGTGGTTGGGTCTCTTTCTCTTAAATGATAGGCCATGTCCACATCAAATCCTTCTGGAAAATGAATAAGGGCTAATCTTGGTGGGGGTTTTATTGCATCTTGAATGGCATTATAGAAACGGTTAAACCTGACATAATAATCTTCAACAATCTCATTTAGAGCCCTTTTTAATTTTTTGTATTCATTTAGAATTTGGAGGGGGTTCTTTTTAGTTTCCAATCTAGTAAGAAACATTTCGTGAAACTGAGGTAAATCAACTATGCTCCCAACTGGTAATGCCCTATACCACTTCTTAACTTTTCCCGTTAAACTCTGAGAAAACAACCCGATTTTCACATCATCATCATCGAATTGTTCTAAGTCAGATAAGTCATTCATCCTATCAATATGTTGTTGTGTTGTCACAGGACCTGTACCATCAAATTGTTGCAATCTTTGAGCATAGTTCTACAACATAACATTTAAAGGTGCTTGCAATTCCAAAGGAGCATATCTACTTGCCATGGATGGTATGTGAGGCACAAACGAAACTACAATAGGTGTGGTTATGGAAGGTATAAAAGGAGGTGTAATAACAGTTTTCTATGTAGATGCTCAGATGGTAGTGGTTGAAGATGAAATAGGTGTAGTAAAAATGGGGGTAATTATTGGAGAAGTAGTGGAATTGAAAGAAAATCCTAGGGGAACAGAGACAACAAGAGTTTGGAAAAAAGTGGTATGAATAGGGGAAGTTTTGGGTGGGGAGGAAATTTTAAGAGAACTCTTAAGGGGATCTCGGGATGAAGTAGTGGAGGAAGAGGATGCAGTTTTAGGTGACTCATAAGATGTTTGTATAGCCTGGTCTAGTTCCGATACCAGTTTCTCAAGTTTTTCAAATTTTTTAATGGCATCATCTTTAGGATCAGGTTTAACAACTTGATGTTTTAAAATGTGAGGTTTGAATATATTCTTATCAACCAATGTTTGAGGTATCAAAGTATATGACTTGGTTCTAAACAAACTATGCTCAAAAGCTAGATCCAACCCAATATCAACTTCATCTAGATTCTCAAAACCTACAGGGAGAGATTGGCCTTTATATGGAGGGTTGTTACTCCCCTAGCTTTCAATTGGGCTTTTCCTTCTAAGGATCAACTCAGGGTTTTCTACAACTGTGGTGGATTGGGATTTGGTTTGGCTCTAGTGTGTATTATTTTGGGAGCCAGATATATTACAAAATATATACAATTATCAAACTTTATACAACTTTGTGAATAATAGACAGTCTTAGCTAAAATTTTAGAAGTGGAAATTTTAGGCATTGAGATGAATTTTACTTTAGGGAAACTTAAATATGAATCAAGTTAGTTCGTGTCCCCAGTGGAGTCACCAAAATCTTAGCACTATGTAATTTCTTAACGTTGTGAAAGAAATTGCAAAGGTAACCACATAACTTCTTTGGAAGTTGGGATCTAGCCCTGCCAGCTTCAGAGAGGGATCTCTCTTTCAGATTTAGATTTGTTTATATTGAGATATTAGGCTAGTTATGAAAGTTCAATAGTTTGGTTGTTTGGTTGATAATGTAACAATATACCATTGGGAAATGGATTCAATTTGCTTCGAATGGACTTATTTCATAATATAGAGATAGATCTAACAAGGCAAGGTAGGCAGATTTATTGG
This sequence comes from Pinus taeda, assembly GCA_000404065.3. NCBI lineage: Eukaryota > Viridiplantae > Streptophyta > Pinopsida > Pinales > Pinaceae > Pinus > Pinus taeda. Next base: position 8,355 of record APFE030543811.1, read on the forward strand.
ATCTTATATCTTTAATGAGATCCAAAAAGAAGAAATGATCAAGTATCCATTAAGAAGAGAGAAATTAAGAATTCTATTTCTTAACTTCAGTAGAAAACATTGAAATTGTTCAAAAGACAGAACTGAGTGTACCTAAACAAATTTAGATTCATAATTTTCTTTGAACAAAATAGATTAAAAACACACATGAAATTACAGAGAAAGGAAAACACAGGAACAAAGGAGAATATCACTTCACCAAAAATCTGACACAAGAATCCTGTAAGAGCTTTTGTATTACTGGAATGTGTCCACTGGAACTTTGTGGAACAACTTTACATCAATGGTCCTTATGTTTTACAAAAAACATCAACCTCTACTACTTCAAATTATGAAGTAATTATATAAATAATTACAAAATATCTTGATTGCAAAAGATCAAGACAAAATCCGAAAATATCTAAAACTGATTACATGAATAGTATAAAACTTTAGGAAATTTGAACTGCTAGAGCTGTTGGCACTATTTTCGAGGATGGTTGTTAATGACTAGCCCCAAAAAGGTGTTACCTTGCTGTATGAGATGAAACATGTTTCACTCAAGTAATTCACAAGTGATCCCATCGATCTTCACTAGGGATAGAAAGTTTTATTAGCTTTCTATATGTTTCATCAACTTCAGTATATTTCTCAAATGTAGACTCGATGATGAAAATGTGTTTGATCTCATGTTTGATGATCAGATCAAACTCTAAAGCCTCTAGGAAATCTTTTCTTGTAATACTTCCTTTTACCCCTGCAAAATTAGACTTATATTGGGCAATAGTAAAAAGTTTGTGGTTGTAGTCACTCAAATTGATAAATCTATCATTCATTGCTACCAACCCTGGTAGCCCTCTATGATTCATTAAATTGAAGCTGGTATGAAACCTCCGAACAACAATTTCCAAAGTTTAACATTTATTCTTTAGTTGTATCATAAGGTTCCTCTTCGGTAAAGCTTTCTTTTTCTCCAAAATGGTTTCTGTTCCGTCTGCAATCTGAAGCTCCTCCATTTCTTCCTTAGTTTTATAATTCAAAACTTCGATTATGGTTGTTGCTTCACTCGGTTTGTCTCCCAACATTTCTCTTACCTCCTTTATCACTATTTTTGATCTCTGCATCAATTCTTCCTGTTCAAAGATGATATGAATTGATGGACAAATTTATGTTATGGACTGATTGATATCCACCCATATGTTTTCTTTAGCTTGTGCTAAAGTTTGATCCATTATTGACTCACTCTCTAAAACTTTATTCTCTGAGCAACCCTGTGGGATATTTGTAATTCTGCTAAATAGGATTTTTCTATCTTCAATTTATGTTGTTGTAAATTCTTTAGTTGATCTTTTAACTTATCAATTTATTTTCCTTTAATGGACATCTCTTGCACGGATTTAATGAATTCGTTGGAAGAATCTGTGGTTGGTGTTGGTGCTATTGTCGATGTAGAAGCCCCTATTGTTACATATGAAGGGCCCTACCTGTGCCTTGATCTTGAATTATAACTAGAATATTTCAATATTAGATAAATCCTTAATTAATTTTAGATATAAAATTTTTCATTATTACTTTATAACTTTTAATGGAAGTAGTTATGTCGTTAATGTTTTCATTATAAAAATGAATTAAATTTAATGTACAATAGACATTTTCAATAAAATTAACATTTTGGATATTAGAATCATGTTAATTTGTTGATAAGTAACATTCAATTTTTTTTATTACAATCGAAAACATCGTCCTCACCAATTGTAAAATCTATTGGATTTCAAGCACAAGCACAAAAGATAAGCATGGAAAGATACTAGACTGGCTACTACAAAATAGGATAGAAGAGAGAATAAAACTGCATAAAAAAATGACATATAGAACATAAATATAATAAATAGCCTCTATAGGAGAGAAAACAAATTGGAACTAGGTTGGTGTTATCATGTGCATGCACTCGATTAACTAGTTAGAATTCCTAGAATAGCTAGTAAGTCAAAAAATGGAGAGGGAGACCCTAAATTAGTAAAATATCTATTGATATGGTTAGTTGAAAGTAATCAAATTGAAAAATTAATTATAATTGATGTAATAACCTTCACATGCTATAAATACCCATGCAAACTCCAAGAGTAAGATTGAAAGTTAACAGATAAGGTACATATGTGGGTGGATAAGGTAGTCTCACAAAATAAGAGAGGGAATCCATATGGGGATAATGAAATGTTAAATAATGGAGAGGATATATCCATGTCATATCCTAGTCAGTGCCTATTCTACTACATGTCATTCTAGGTCTCATCCCTACTAAAAATAGAAAATGCTAAAAATAGGTGATGCTCCCTAATGGTAGGGAAGGTCTAGTGGTGGATGGAAAGTGATCATATGTGCCCATAATTATTTATGGAAGAGGGTAGAATTATGGCCTAAGTGAAGTCCTTTTAAGTACACGATTAATCCTTGAGTGCACTATATTGAAAACACACCCGCCCACTTGAAGCACAACCAGGAAGTATGCTAGTAAATGAGACCCAACAATTTTCAGCCATGTTGAGTACTCATGTACAACAATTATGTAAAAAAAGTGAATGCTTCCCAAATATTTGCAACCATGTTATGTACTCATGAAACAACTTATGTAAGACAAAATATGACAAAGGTGAGGTAAAGAGGGAAAACTTAAAGTGAAGAAACCCCCCCTCAAAATACAACATATACTATGTCAACTATGAAGTTTCTATGAAAAGGAATGGTGTCATTGATCAAAATCATCAGAAATATGCCCTATACCATCATATGAGAATCATGTTTTTGTTGGTTGAGCCCTATACTTGCTAACAATAGCAGTGAGAGCTTGTGGAGTGCCAAAAAAACAAAAACTAATTCTCTATGACTTGGCAATTTCTCCCACCAACTTGCTAGTTGCGTGTAAATTATGGTGTGCCCTATGTAGCTTTATATTTGGATATATACAATGGGTTTTTGAAGGAATTAAAAATCAAATCCTAAAATCTAATAAAAAATATAATCCAAAGAGTATCCACAGTCATCTTGAATATCTCCCTCATAAAGAGGTGTTGGATAACTTATTGCAGTATGAATATTGCAAGGTACCAAAGAAGAATGCTTTGATGCATCCATATGATTAGATAAATATGAGTCTAAATTCCATTTATCAAATGATGAAGAAATAACAATGAAAACATGACCCATAACTTTATATTTTGGTGGCTTTTCTTCAAGCTTCTACTTGATATTATATGGGATAAAATAATTTAGATTATGTTGTTGAAGTACTTTTTCCATGAGATCAATCATCTTCACCACAAAATAAATCTTTGGATAAAATACTATATTGTATTAAATCCACTTATTCCTCCCCCGTTTATATTTTCCTCCCATAGGGATCATAGTATGCTTTCTAGATTCAATTATTTCTCCACCTATATGATCAAGATCTCTTGTTCTCTGCTTGTCTCTCTTGTTATCATCCTTCACTATAAGTGCATAGGGTTTGGAAAGATTAAGAGCCTTGTTATATATAAAATTAGTCTACTCATGTTTCAAGGACACTGCAAATTCATCCATAGATGGCACCTTTCAATTTTTACACATTGAGAGTTTAACAATATGGAAGAAGAGACAAAGATAAAACATTGAAGACCTAATTTAGAAAATATGGAAAGGATATGTTGTTCCTCTTTCGCATGTATCCCATAAGCTTTTAACTATGTCATTAGGGTATTAAATCATGAGAATAATTCTTGTACGATCTCAAAATCGTTGGAATCTAGAGAAATCAATTAATCTCTAGTGTTGGCTTAGTGGGGCCTGACCCAAGTTTAGAGGTGATTTATCCAAGAAAATCCCGGTACTACTGGCCCTTTTGGCAATAGTCCATGGAGCGCGGACTGAGGTTTCACCTAAAGTAGTATGGGAGGGTGCTAGAACCAAGTTTCCGCACCCTGAGGATGTATGATATGTTGGGATTGGTACGCGGTCCAACCTTCGCGCTCACTATGGTACGCGCACTAGTGGGCACCTCGTGGCCTGCGATGTTGTCTTCGCACATCCCTATTCGCAGCACGATCCTTGTTATTTATCCAAGTCTTTCCTAATTATGAACTATTAGCTTATTACTTAGATTATTTTCACATATAAGTATTCTGAACCATACAAGCATCTACTCAACTGTACGTAGTAAATAAATGGAGTAAAGTAATGCATAACAACAGAATAATGATTCAAGACTAGATGCACAGAATTAGGATAAACTTCTCTTTATTAGCTTTTTGTCCCGATTACAGACTTGATTCCGTCCTGCGCACTCAACTGTAGGGGTCCATGCACTCAACTGCAGAATCTACTAGGCCTCTGCGCACTCAGTTGTAGAGCCTCTTCCTACTACTACAACCCAAGACACTTAGAATTCTACTCTAAGCTTGTACCATTCCCTCGCTACTCTCTATCATTAACTACCTTTAAAAATTAGATCCTCGCTCTATTTATACAATCCCATGGTCCATGGACCATGGGTAGGCCGACATGACTTTACATTAAATTATGTTATTTTAGGGTAGACAACCCTATGACTTAACCTCTACTTCGTTCTTTGCACCCGCAATTCGTGGAGTTTTACAACATCTTTGACCAAAACTTGGGCTTTGAGCCCCAAAACCCGTTGTGGGGGGATTCCATGCCCAACAGGCCCCCAACACAATCATCGTGACTCGTCTCAAGTCACTCTGTTGGTGTGACGATCTTGGCACTGAGCCCTTCCAATCGATCCTGTGCTGCGCGGAGGTCCGCAAAGCACTATTCTGCAGTCCGCTGGATCTGCTCCACTCTTTCGGCCAAAGTCTCACTGTCAGGGGCAAATCCCTGTCTTAAGGCATGCATCACCTTCATCTGTGCGAGCTTTCCTTCGATGTCTATAGTGATGAGGATGGCCTCATCAATCCAAGGCTGGACGCCCGCTTTAAGGACTACCTCTTTCTGTCGCCCGTCATCCACCTGTTCCTTCAATGCCTTTTCCTGTTGTAGCTTCGTAAGCCGCTGGGTTAGGACAACTGTCTACACCATTCCGCGCACACTTCTAAGTCATTAATGCATTCTTAGTGGCATATCGTCCCAAATCTAGCTCTTAATTTGTGTGTTAATTGCCCACCGCTCACTCCCTTTTGCCTTAAATTGGGCATCTCGTCATGAACAGTGACGTCAATGGTTACTTCCCAGTTGACCCATGCGGCAGCACAAACCCTTGTGTGTGGATGCAAACCTTGTACCATGCTGATTCGGCATGCACCTCCTTCACCACGTAGTTCCCAAACAGACTCTTTTAGAGTCCCGCACTCTCTTTCAACTGTCTGGAGCACTGAGACTGTGCTCCCTACAGCTAGTTAGGTGGTCGCACAACCTGTGTGAGACTTCAACTCGCCTTCTAGCATAGCCCTTGGACACTCCTCACTTGCCCTCGCGACAGCTGGCACCGCATGTTCTACCTTATGTGGTGCGCTCCCCTTGTTACTACATTTGGTAAGGTGCAGTCTCAGCCATGGTAGCAGAGTCATAAATTCTCGGTGACAATATTCTAATGCGGTGGTATGACCATCCATATCTTGCCTTGTCATCCTTGGTTTATCGACGAGACATGCTTGCGTGACCTCATTTTCCATTGTTTTGATCTCAACGTCCATCAACATGCTTTTCTTCCTCAATCGTACCCGATCTTCTTCGAGTTCGTGAAGTCTAAGGTTCCCTCGTTGAATGGATTCCCGAATCCTTATATGGTCATCCTTGCATAGCTATGTGATTCCTTCATCCTGGTCTTTGTGCGCTATCATAACTGCGGGAGTTATTACGTGTGGATTCCTTTATTCTGAAATTACGGTTTCAACTCTATTCCTCATCTTTGGAATCATCTCCACGCTCAGGTTTTTACACATGGTCCTATAGGTCCATCGAACCGCTGGTATGCTTAGGTCCCAATCAATCCATCTTGCCTAGTGAACCTTGTTCAGGACTCCGAACAACCTATTGAATGCTTCCACGTGGAAAATTTGCAGTGCGCATCACCTTTCCTACTGCTATGATTTGCTTCGACTTTCTATTCTGGGGTTGGGGTGCGCTTGTGCGGGTTGTACAACATATTTGTTTACCCATCGAGAAAGGTGGGCGTGCATGTTGTTCCTCCCCAACTGATTGTCTTTTGTTCAAAGTTGGGGTTTTCCAAAATGTGGGTGCATCATCCTTCTGCATCCTCACCAGTCTTCAAAAGTTCCTTGATGCATACCCCACCATCGTGCGGGTGTTGCGTGCAATGCCCACTTCAGCGCATTGAACCACTGTTGTTCTCGTACCGCACTTCTGAATTTACTCAGAAATTCATCCACTGTTGTCAATCCATCATATGTCAGCAGCTCCCTTGCCTCTGTTGTTACGCAACGCAATGACTTGATCATCATGTTGCAGTTCAGTGTTGTTACTTCATGCAACCGATTCTGCCATCGCTCTATCTCTTCGTCTGAATCCAAAGTGGAGGATCTTTCACACTCTGTTCATATCAGTAGCCTAGTCTATTCCTAGTAGCATGGGATAGGGATTGTTTTCATCGACAATCTCTATCACTTCAAAATCCGCCTGCGCGCTTGCGCCTTCAATGTCAACTGTCACCCCTTGCAATCTTCCCATGGGAAAAGTCTTCCATTGGTTCGCCATTCATAACTGAATAGGGGACCATTGTAACGTGGGTCTGCCCATGCGTTCCCATGTTTGCTTTAGTAGTACATTCACGTCCGAACCCAGATCTAGGATTACCTGATCCATTTGATACTCACCAATATGCGCAATCAACTTAATTTCCCTTCCAGTGCACAATGCATGCTTCCCTAGTTTCCGAACCACACGCGGTTCTCTTGACCCCGCACACCTAGTGATAAGTTCCTATAGCCCTTTGATTGCCTTGTTATCGTGCAACAATTTCATGCATGTCTCCAGAAAGGTAGTGAGCATTGAAGGATCCATTCCTAGTTCTAGTTGATCCTTACTACCTCAAGTGGAGGCCTCCGTGAAGCTCTTCTTAGCTTCCATGAATGTCTCCTTTGCGTGTTCGAAGTCAAACTCAGGCTCCTTTGTAGGAGCCTTGCGAACCCACATACTTTCTTCTAGCTGCTTCCGCTTATCATCTCCTGTGGTCATACCACTTCTCATCATCATGTTTACATTTGGGTCTTCTTCACGCAGCTCAGACCTCATCATTTGTATATTTTGGGTTAGACGGGGCTGGAGTACCCCCTTTTCATGCATCTTCACTATCAGCGAAGGACAACCTTTTTCCTCATGATCAAATTAATTACAATACCAACATGATATCCTAGTCGGGTTGGTACAATTGTGGGCATAAGGCCCTGGCCCTCCACAATTGTAACAAATTAGTTGTTTGCAACCCCTTCCTAATCCCATTCCACCTCATCCTCGACTGTGCCCCTGAAACCCAGTGCGCACCATCCCTGCATTTGGGTTGAGGGCTCGCTATGACATGCACTCTAGAGGCAGGAATCCAATCCATCATTAGTTCATAGCTCCGGCAGGTGCGTTCGTCATGGCCTACCGACCTGCAGAAATTAAAAACAACTGTTGGGACGTCTGCGTATACTTCTGCAACAGATGACAATTATATATGGTATGTTTTCCTCCTATTTGGTAGATTGTGCACCATAACGCAAATGCCATGCTCGACCCCGCATGTACCTCTAGTCTTAATGGCATTGGCCCTCCCCCTACGAAGTAGTTCGCGAACACTGGACAGTGGTCCTTATCGTGGCCCTGGCCTTTGCATTTTATGCACCATACTTCCTCGCGCGCCTCTGGCCAAGGTGTCGTATCCTATTTCAAACTTTGCATTTCCAGACTCAGATTTTGTAGTTACTTGTGGATCTATTAGACTCCCAGTCCAAGGTCTTGTATAGGGGTCTCATGCAATCTCATTGCCATCTCCAATGCTTTGGCCTGGGTGGAAATTTTTTGCTGCGACAACGCCATCCTTAAGTGTGGCATAAGTGAGGCCACAAACCATGCATGATGTTGTGCATCTGTTAACATCATATTAGCTTCGCGGATCATACTCCTCAGCCTTTAGTCTAGATCCCATGGGGTCTCGCCTAGGAGCATCACGATCACCTTAAACTTGATGATTGATTGTGTCTCTGATTTTGGCCTGCTAAATTCCCTGTTCAACGCGGTCTAGATCTCTGCAATTCCTGCATTAAGGTGGTCATTCGAATGCTTGATATACCACGTTAATGTGCGATCATGCAGCGCACTCTCCAGCGTAGCCTTTTTAATATTATCATCCACGATGCCCTGTGCTTCCCATACTACTCTTACTACGAACTAGAATTGGTTCGGATCTTCATTCCCTACTCCTCTGAATACTAGTAGTTTGATCGAACTCGCCATACTGAATTGTGGAGGTGGCGAAGGTGGAGTGGGTGGAGATGGAGGTGAGGGGGGTGAAGTGAGCAGTGGTGTGGGTGGAGGTGGTAAACGCGGAATTCGCTGCCTTATCAAACTGATCACGCTCCTCGGAGAAACCTTCGCGAGCTCGTCATCACTCTCCTGCGAGGGCAAAATTAAGGGACTGTTTTCTAATTCTTCACTACTTCCACTTCTGTAGCTCTTTTCACTTCGCGTAGTCCCAAACATTAATTTATTTGCATAACCTGATTTTCACGCAATAGCATCTTAATCCAAGTATTCAAAAATTTAATATACTTACCTTGCGGTCCCTTGAGAAAATGTCTCTCGGCCTCACTGTAGTCGACAGGTGTGTCTACTGTGAACTCAGTGATAAATCCTCCTATTATTTGGTCAAGCTAGTGGTCCACAGCTCACACTATCTTATCTTCTGAGGCTTCTAGTCTCCGCACTAGTTCCAGAGTCCACACTATTGGTTTGTCGAGCCTACACCTTCCCTGGCTATCTGCTAACTTCGTGATCCATTCATACAGCTCAGAAGGAAATGATGCAAAGAAAATTGCGTGGATTTCAGTGTACAAGTAGCGATCTAACCATTTTTCCTTAGATACTCACAGATTTTTGTTTTCCTGTGCTGCGAACTCGTGTATCTTCTTTTCCAACCACTCTTTAATTTCTTTCTTTGTAGGGTTCTAGTGGCATGACATCAGACATCCTTTATGCAGATTCCAGTCCTGGAAACAGAACCATTTTTTGGCTTAGTGGGGCCTGACCCAAGTTCAGAGGTGATTTAGCCAAGAAAATCTCGGTACTACTGGCCCTTTTAGCAACAGTCCGCGGAGCGCGGACTAAGGTCTCACCCGAAGTAGTATCGGAGGGTGCTAGAACCAGGTTTCCGCACCCTGAGGATGTCTGATATGTTGGGATTGGTACGCGGTCCAACCTTCGCGCTCACTGTGCTACGCACACAAGTGGGCACCTCGCAGCCTGCGATGTTGTCTTTGTGCATCCCTATTCGTAGCGCGATCCTTGTTATTTACCCAAGTCTTTGCTACTTATGAACTGTTAGCTAATTACTTAGATTATTTTCACATATAAGTATTCTGAACCATACAAGAATCTACTCAACTGCGTGCAGTAAATAAACAGAGTAAAAGTAATGCATAACAACAGAATAAGGATTCAAGACTAGATGCACAGAATTAGGATAAACTTCTCTTTATTAGATTTATATCCTGATTATAGACTCGACTTTGCCCTGCGCACTCAGCTGCAGGGGTCCACGCACTTAGTTGCGGACTCTACTAAGCCTCTTCACTTTCAGCTGCAGAGCCTCTTCCTACTAATACAACCCAAGACACTTAGAATTCTACTCTAAGTTTGAACCATTCCCTCACTACTCTCTATCATTAACTACCTTTACAACTTAGAGCCTCACTCTATTTATACAATCCCATGGTCCACGGACCATGGGTAGGCCGACATGACTTTACATTACATTACATTATTTTGAGGCAGACAACCCTATGAATTAACCTCTACTTCACACTCCGCACCCGCAATTCGCGGAGTTTTACAACATCTTTGACCAAAACTTAGGCTTTGAGCCCCAAAACCTATTGTGGGAGGATTCCATGCCTAACATCTAGTTTATTTCATCTCAACTCGTCTTGCTTTCTAAGTAGTTCACCCAATTTGGTCCAAACCTCATGAGAAGTTTTACAAATCTCTATGAAATAGAAAATCGAGGGTCATGGAAAAAAATGATTCCAGAGGATACATCCATTCTATTGAAGTATTTTGATTTCCCAACAGTTGAGGTAGGCTCAATTTCAGTCCCCACTGTGATCCTCAAGAGTCCCTTGCTACGCAACAATAGTTGGATCTTTAACTTCTAGTCAAAGTAATTGGAAGGAGTAAGGACCAGAGTAAGTTGGTCCATTCTATTTGGAATTTTCTAATCTTGTCAAATATACAACAAAATATTAGTATTATTCGAAAAGTAACTTATGCTCTAAAGCCATGTTGGATTTTAAGCATAAGTATAGGATCTAAGTGTGAAAAAATACTAGACTAGATATTGCAAAACAAGAGAGAATAAAACTGCATAGAAAACTAATTAAATAACCAAGTATAATTCAAAGTATATTTTGGTACCTTGATATTTTGGTAGCTCATGAAAAATACTAGACTAGCTATTGCAAAACAAGAGAGAATGGAATTACATAGAAAACTAATTAAATAACCAAAGATATTCAAATAATATGCAGAAGATGACCCATACCTTATCTTGGGTGGAATGATTGGGATCCTCTCGACTAAAATAAATTCTTGCAAATGACATGATGATATTTGATGTAATGGATTCAATCCTTATTGTTGATAATGAATATTATGTCGAGGATCTGAACATGTATATTTCTCATATGGAATATAAAGATATGTTCCACATGAAATAAGGTAGGTAGGAAACTGGATAAAGTTATGGATAAGATAGTGTCCCAAAACAAGAGAGAGAAATAATATTAGGGACTCTATGGATAATTCAATGATCATTGCCACATGTCATCCTAGGTGTCACCCCTACTAAAAATAATCTTACTAAAAACAGAAAATGCTAAAAATATATGATGATTCCAACTAGTAGGGAAGGTATAGTGGTGAATGAGAAGTGGTCATATGTTCCCCTAACTATGTATGGAATAGGATCAAATGATGGCCTAAGTGAGGTGTTGATGAAATCTTGAGTGTAATGTACCCTAACACTCCTCCTAAAGCACAACTAGGGAGTATGCTAGTGAATGAGTTGACAATTTTCAACCCATGTACAAAATATATGTAAAATAAATAAATTAGTATCAACTATATTTAGGCATGTTAGGTACTAATGAAACAAATTATGTAAGACATGTTACACAACATTTTTTCACTATCCCTATACTCCCTGTCCACAATCCTAGAGGACCTCTATAGTGAACCCTACATGCTTTCCCATCATGAAGAAACTCCCAGTATGTCCCTCTTCATGAGTAGAATAATTCCCCTTTGCATCATTTCCCAAAAATCTTCCTTTTACCCCAGTTTACAAGACTGGCGCTACTGACTAGTTTCCTCCTCGCACCAGTTTGCATAGATTAAAACTAACACTAGCGCCATATGGAGCGACTGAGCCCTTTTTTAGTCGTGTCAATCCTCTTTTGGCAAGTTTTTTAAATATGGAGTCTAAGCTTCCAGGTCTAGAAGCTTCGTAACAAAAGTCTGGTAAATGGTTGGGCTGGATGGAGCCGAGGAAGTCAGTTTGGGCTCCTTTCCCCTGCTAGGATGGAACAAACTCAAGAGATAAGACCTTCTCCCATGATGAGAGGAACCATATCCCATCCATGCAAGCTATATAAATCTCTCTTTTCCCAATCTAAACTAGTTTTGGAGTGAGTTTGAATGATCAACAAGACATCTATAGCTTGTAGCTTTCTAGTGTATGTTTGAGGGAGAATAGTTTGTTTTGGTTTGGTTTGAGACTAAAGGAAAGAGGCCTTAAAACTTCCATTGTTGGGGCTATCCATGAGATGCTAGAAGAAGTGTGGGAACCCGGATACGTTGGAGGAGACCAACAACGTCAAGGCATTAGTTGCAATCTCTTTCTAATTTATATGAATACAACTATTGATTGATTTCCTGCATGAAGTGTCATTTTACATCTTTATGGATTAATGTTCATTCTCTTGTTAAGTAGGCTAAATACAATATTGTATGCTATCACATTTGTTTTTGTTGTTTGTTTGCTTGTTTCAGGTATTCGAAGGAAGGAAACAAAAGATAGCTGGAGTGAGGAAGCATGATCATCACCAAGCGGAATAGGGTTTTAAGAGGTAGGCCCTCTTAATTGATTCTAGCTTAAGGAGATTTTCCATAGATTGTTTGTTTGTGGCTAAACCCACTCTCTCGGGCTAGAGGAATTGTTTGAGTCCGCACTGAGAATTTACCTGCACCACAAATTGGCGACTCCACTAGGAAGCCAATCCTTCTGTTTGATTGATTATCATTTTATGGTTTTGTGTGAACTTTTCTAGTATCATCGTTTCCCTTTAGTGTTCTCTTCTTTGCGTAGTTGAATGTTATGATCCTGAAATTTACAATGGCAAGTCTCGTTTTAGACTTTGAAATTTTTTATTTTTTTCTTGAATCCCTCAATTCATGTTCTTTTTTGCCAAACAGTCACGCTGATCAGGCCTATCGGCGCTAGTTGTAGTCTGGTCAGTCACGCCAGTTGTGCCGATCAGTGCTTGTTGTTAGTTAGGCAATCACTTTGGTTCCTGTAGGTGTAGATCAGGGTTTCTCCTGGATCATAATTAGTGTGTCTTACCCTCTTAATTTCTGCCTCTTAGCTTATTTTGCTTGTGTTCTCCCTGACTGGAAAGCTTCATTGGCTTGGTTTGTGTGCTTGTTTGGTTTGCCTTCTTTTACTTGATTTTTTTAGTCTTTGGATGGTTTGTGACCCTAAGGCATCTAAGTTGTCATCAATTCAGTTGTTTGTGTGCTCAGCAAGTCAAGTTGTTGGTTAGATGCTCCTTGCTTTTTGTTTTTTAGCCCTTTTTATCGCTTTGATTTCAATTAAACAAGTTTGAAAGGTTTCATTTGTTCTTCTCTTGATTAAGCGTCTCTTTTTGGGCATAGATTACATTGCTCGTCTTGTTCTTGATTGAATCATTGCATCATTGGTTTGGAAGGAATTCTCTTTTCGTGCTTTCCATTTGATTGATGTTGATTGTTTTGAATATTTTTCATTGAAGTGTTTGTGAAAGATTCATGTTATCATTCCATTGAAAAATACATAATTCTAGTTTGTTGAATCAATATGTTACATTAGCTAGCATCATTGAAGACTAGAGTTGCATCATCATTTGTATTCGAAAAGAAATGAATTCTATTTACTGTTAAAAGGACTAATTGAAGTGCATTCGATAGGAAGATTCAGTTCATTTTGGAGATTTATTAGTGAAATATTTTATTCTTTGGTTGTTGCATTGATTGTGTGTTCTCTATCTCTTAATTAGTGTTAACTTTCATCGAAGACAAAGATTTCCTTTCTCATATAGCTACATGTAGGAGTTTTTTTAGTTGACAGCAGTAGGGCCTTGTAATTGAAACCTAATTCAAGATCAGCCATTAAAATCTATTGAATTAACCTAAGGAATCATTGAAACTTAATGCTCACATTTAGGGGTCTAGGCTAGAGACATGTTCTGACATTGTTAAATCTAGCAATTGTCGTTCGCTTCAGCATTAGGCAGTGCTAGTATGGACTTGTGCTCCCCGTACTGTTGCGTATATAAAGGGAGACCCCACTAGGTTTGCAATCCTTTATCCATAGGAAGCCAAGTTTTTCGCCTTGTAAATGTGATACACCGAACATAACATTCGGGGAGATTGCCTGCTCGTATTTTTTGGTTCTCCAGGAGGTATTTTGTAGTTCACGGTTACCTGGTAATCCCTTCTGCCTAGATTATCTTGAGAAGTCGTTTTCATCTTTTTGACTCTTTAAACTTAAAAGATCATCGAGCACTTGTCCTTTCGAGCTCATTAAATCTGAAATCAACTAGAGTCACCTTTCGTCCTTTTCTCGACTCTTAAAACATGAAAAGGCAAAGTTTTGTTTCAGTGCCTTAAAAATTAACTACCCACAAAATATTCCTAGTTAAAGTTATCTTCCTTAGTGATTATTTAGGGTCATTTCCAATGACAACATTTCCAGAGTCTACCACTCAAGGATTCCCCTCAGATGAGAATCTTGGTCCTTTTCCTTCTTTTGTAAATGCTGGTGCTCCTTATATGGCAACATTACCCCTCCCTAGGTTAACCATTGGTTGACCTATCTAGTTATTTTCGACCTTGATGGTCCTGATTGTCCCAACTCCTGCCTAGTCATCTCCTTCATTTGAACCACATCACATTGATTCTAAGGTTGACTTCTCACCTTCTTCCCCCATTTCTTCACCCTCCTCTTCTACTTCGCCTGGTGAAAGTTTGAAATCCAGTAACTAGGATTCTAAGAAGAGCAAGAAGAAGATGAAGAAGAAGAAGTCAGATAAGCAAAATGCCAACCGTGCGGCTGTTACTCCAAATGCACTTCCTTTAGACAAACCTTTCGATCCTCCACGGAATGTCAGATTCCCTTGCAAGTTGTGTAAGGGTGACCATCTCATTCGAGACTATTCTAGCATTGCCATAGTCTTATAGGTATGGTCTCAAGATCTGGATTGACCATCCCCATCGGCCTCTAGAGATCATGTCGATGCTACACCATTGACTAGCGATGGTAAGAAGAAGGGAAAAATTAAATTCCCATGTAGGTTATGTGAAGGAGAGCATCCTCTTCACCTTTGTCCTCTTATGGATAAAGCTTCCAAATTTTTAGAAAACCTTACAGCTCCTCAACCCCAACTTCATGTTGGTTATTAGAGGCTTTCTTCTAACCCTCCCCTAGTTGGTAAAGAGATTGACTTGGATTCATCTCTTGCCCATCCTGCTCTTCCTCGGCATGACCCTCTTGTGTTTGTTTCTGACCAACCTTTGGTCAAAAAGAGTGTCGACTTGGATCCACCTTTAATTGTTCACTCTCTTCTCGAAGAGAGTAGTGGTAATCATACTACTCATGTTCTTCTCATCTCCTCATATTCTCATGAATCGAAGAGTGACCCTCCCATCCCAGTTTTTTAGGAGAGTCCTTATCCTTCTCCTGCAGGACATGGGGGCAATCATATGATAGCCCCACCAAGTAGTTCTACGTTTCTTTTGACTGGACTCCATTGACTGCTTTCCGCGTCCCATCTTATGTGCCTTTCTAGATCATAGTACAAGCCTATAATATGGTAGTACATGGCACTATATTAGAGGAAGGAACATTTGTTAACATCATGTCTTCTACTACTTGGCAAGCTTTGGGTTCCCCACAGCTTGTCCCTTTCACCCAAAATCTGTTGGCTTTCAACAGAGAAACCAGTCAACCCTTAGGGATCCTTTCGAATTTCCCTATTACTTTGGGAGGAAAGACCATCTATATAAACATGATGGTAGTCCAAGGTACCTTAGATTTCAATCTTCTCCTTGGACACAACTATGTTCATGCCATGGGAGCTCTCGTTTCATTGCTTTTTCGTGTGGTTTTTTTTCCACACGAAGGGATAATAGTGACCATTGATCAATTGTCATTCATTGGTCACCAGGTGCCTCCTATGCAACCATTGTCCCCTATTGTTTCTTTTTTGCAAGTCGTACCCTCCCTGCCATAGCTCAATTATGTGGATAGTCGTTCCATCTCCGCATCTGCTGATGATCACACAGATGGTATAGTACATTATGTATTAGGGGCATTGGAACCTGACCTGTCATTGGTGCCAGTGGATATGTATTCCTCCCAGAGCTTGTTTCTCCCATCTAGTGAGGACCTCTTGGGAGTTGTGTTCTCGTATGGTCCATGAACAGGGGTCAGAGCATAGTTCCTTGTCTTGTGTCAAGCTTGTTAAAAAATGAAACAAGGGGTTGGAGCAGAGTTCCTTATTTTGTGTCAAGCTCCTTAAAATATGAAGCAAGGGAGGTGAGCATAATTCCTTGTCTTGTATCAAGCTCGTTAATAGTTCTTTTTCTGTGTCAACCTCGTTACAAAATGAAACAGATGTCTAAGGATAGTTCTTTTATTGTATCAACCTCGTTAAAAAATGAAACACCTCCCTTTTCCAAATCGAGTCTTTGATTAAGATCTCGTAAAATCCCAGTCGAGTCTTTCTTAGATCTCAAAAGTGAACCTTCATTCCATTCACCTAGTTGAATGAAATGAAGCTTGGGGGCATGTACCTTGAATTGAGTCATTATGCCGAGGGCATGCAAACTTATCTCAAGCATAGTTTTTCATTTCAAGCTTGTGTAAACATGAACTAAATCCAAGCAGAGTTCTCCAAGGTTCAAGCTTGTGTAAAAATGAACCCATGCCCGATTTACATCTCGTGATTGTCATTTTAATCAGCTGATTTCTGCTATATGAACCTTGCTTGTTTTATTCCATCGCTACCATCTCTTTGGTTGATCATATGCTTTCACTTGGTTGCTTTTTCCTTTCCTGAGGAACCGCAACGAGTGGTTTTATTAACCAGCCTCTTGACCATTACATGTTTTGAGTAGTTCCTCCTTTGCCTAAACTAGTTGCTACCCTTTATACCACTTGTTCCTCCAGGACGAGTTGCCTTTAAGCTCTTTTTTGACTCATAAAATATGAAAAGATTGTCAAGTATTTTTTCTCTTTTTTGACTTGTTAAAGAGAATAAAAACAGGGGGTCTACTTTCAGCTCTTTTTGGACTCTTAAAACACGAAAAGATTGTCGATCTCTTGTCGTTTTGAACTTGTTAAAGGCTGCGAAATGTCGTTTACCTAGTATACATTTACCCCTTTTTCAGGTTGGGATGAACTATTTACGAAAAAGGTACTCCTTGGCTGAAATGGTCAAGCGGTTCTCTCAAGTATCGTTTTCTACCTTTTCAGGCTCGAGAGACATAAATGTACAAAAAGGAACCATGTGGAGTTTTATTTTCTATGTCTTTTTCAAACTCTCTAAACATGAAAAAGATACCGAGTTAAACCTTTGTCAGACTCATTAAAATATTAAATGACATTGGATCGTCATCATGACGGACATGAGCTTCTCCTTCCTAGGGCTCATTAAACTTACTAGGTTGGATTTGTCCAAAGGATGAACGTACAGTGCAAGCACATACTATCCCCTTCAAGCTTGCGATAAAAAATAATTGGGGTACCTACCAGAAATGGTGGGGGAAAATTGGAAATTCTATCAGTTATTTCGGCAGGTCACTCTTGAATATGACACTTTCTGCTTCATGTCAGGTTGGAATATCCTCCTTTTCATCATTGACCTTCCTAGGTTGGGCCGCTCATTTTTTCCTTCCATTTGATTGTTGCCAAGTCATCATGACCACCGATCCTATGATCCAAAAGCTGCCAAACTCCGGAGTTGTGTCGCCGATATGTTCAAGAGTTGGCCCTTCTGCAATTACACTTACTCCTGATTCCCTGCATCATTTGAAATCATTTGCATCCCTTTGTCTCATGTCAATGATGTGGGATACAACATGGCCCTCCTTTGACACGGTCACTTCCTGTCTACTTCAGCTCATTATCTAGAAAGTTGGCTGAGAGACTCCCTTCTAGTACCTTAGAGCATGCATGCCCTAATGGAAATTTCTTCGCACTCGACGACAAGTTCACCTCATTGGCTTTCGATCAAGTGATTTCACAGGTGTTCGACTTCAGCTCCTTTATTCAAATTCCGTGAATTGTGCTGCTAGTACCTTGAGAGCCATTATCATTATTGGTGGTTTATCTCACGCTTATTAATGGTTCACATCATTGACCAGTAATCAAGCCAATTTCTAGCATGTTTGACTTCGACACATTAATTCACATGTTAGGATTTGTACTTTGATCGAGTTGTTTGGAGCGCAAGACCCTGGACTCAGATTACACCAGTCTAGGTTGCATGGCGATGTGACATGATCATGTTGATATACATGTCTCTTTCAGATGGATGGTTGCGACCATACCATGAGTTGTTATGTGTGATCCTTCTCATTATTGGATGGCTGCGACCATACCTTTGTTTCGTTATGATCCTCTCTATTGGATGGCTACGCCCATGCCTTGGATCCATTTATATGATCATTCTTTGTATGGTTGCGTCCATACCATGACTCATGTATCATTTGTTAGAGTTGTTAGTGATGTTTATGTATTTGTGCTTGATTGCATGTTGTCCGATGACGGACATGTATTTGTGCTTTCTTGCATGTTTTCCGATGACGGACTCCACTTCCCCACATCCAATTGTAAAGTATTTCACCCCTCTCTCTAGTTCGGCCTTCATGCTTTAGGGAGCATCTGTTACAAAACATTTTGTCACTGTCCCTGTACTCCCCATCCACAATCCTGGAGGACCTCTATAGTGAACCCTACATGCTTTCCCATCATGAAGAAACTACCAGTATGTCCTTCTTCATGAGCAGAATAATTCCCCTTTGCATAATTTCCTAATAATCTTCCTTTTACCCCAGTTTACAAGACCGGCACTACTGACCAGTTTCCTCCTTGCGCTGATTTGCAGAGATTAAAACTAACACTAGCGTTGTATGGAGTGACTAAGCGCTTTTCCAGTCGCACCAATCCTCTTTTGGCAAGTTTTTTAAATATGGAGTCGAAGCTTCCAAGTCTAGAAGCTTTGTAACAGAAGTCTGGTAGATGGTTGGTGTCACGCGGAATGAGTCGAGGTTGCGGACAAGATCGACCTTCCTAGTATCTACGAATATCTAGTGACAAGCAAGCCAATCAAAAACTATTTTTCTCTAAATATGCAATTAAAAACAAAGGCAAACAAGTGTTTTAGGCCTACCTTGGGTCCAATGCAAGTTTGTGGAAGCCTCGCTCCCTCGCTCCAAATGAGCTTCCTTGAAGTGTAACTCTGCAAACACAAACAAGCAAACCAAATTAAATAGCACCTGAAAAGCCAATATCATAAAGCATATTCATCATAATGATCAAGGAGATTATGAAACAAACCATATAAGACAATTTGTTGAGAAAAGTGAATCTGATTGTATCAATTCAAATGAAGAAGAAATTTACAACCTGTGCCTTGATGTTGTACAAGCTCCTCCAAGGGTCCGACAAGAAGTTTCCTCTACTTTGATAAGTTTCACTCACTTCCCAATGAAACCAAAAGGTATGTGATCTCTCTCTCCTCTCAAGTTTAACTAGGAAGTCCCAATTCCATCAACATTTACCCTCAAAATGTTCAGCTTCTAACCTCTCTAACAACTGACCCAATGCCTTAATTTATAGTGCAATGGAGGGAAGTTACTAGGTCCTCCTTCAAAGGGATAAAGCCCTCCTTCAAAGGGATAGCTCCTCCTATCAAGGGATTAGCTCCTTCTTTTTTGGGATGCATGAACCACCTTGGAGCGAACAATCCACGTCAAAATTCCTTCTAGAATCATCTAGAATTAACCCAAAGTGAGTTTTTTAGAATAAACTTGCGCCTTTTT